>CM035789.1:36337194-36573792 GCA_020466265.1 Siphamia tubifer
GTATTCAATTACATTGGTTTAACATGGTACTGTATTCTAAATACTTGGAATACTTCTTATTAAAACTTAATTTAAATTAAATATAAATAACTTTACACACTAAATAATATTTATTATAATGTTTAACATCACAACATACTGGTAAAATAATAAATAAAACATTAAAGTTCAATTATTATTTGTTCATTTATTAAATGAATGTTTGTTTGAAAAACAAGTCTATGAGATAAACGGACCTTAATTTAAGGCAGAATACACCAAAGAAATTACGAACAGTAGGCCTAATTTATTTTTATTGATTTTCTAAGATAACTTAGCTTATCATTTTTCATCATGAGTCATGACGTCGTGTCTGTTTATCAATGACAAACGTGAACAGGACGCATTAATTGGCAGTTTTCAAGTGGAAATATCTTTTCCAGAGCACATTACTGCAGCATTAGCAGCTCTTATCTACTTAGTTACGTTAGCTAACGTTAATCTAACACAATAACTTGACTGTGAGAAATATTTATATAGCCTAAACGTTACCTCAGTAAACCTGATCAACACAGTAAACTGTGACATAAAAAACGCTTGTTCCTAAATGAAGTTAATAAAAAAATAACTTACTTTGAGTTGCTTGATTAGGTTAGATGTAGTGTCTCACACTACACACGCACACACTTCTCTCTCACACAGTTATTTCAGCATTACAATCAATGGCATGTTCTCTCTCTCACACACAAACATTTCTCTCTCACACACACTCACTCTCTCTCTCTCTCTCTCTCTCTCACACACACACACACACACACACACTCATTTACACATATATTTTACTTTCTTCTTCCTAGGATCTGTCTGTCACAGTCTGTCACTCAGTGTGCTTAAACCTGGCGCGTGCAGGCACTTGCGCAGAGATCAGCAGGTTGCCAGGTAGGAGAGAAATTGGTTCGCTAAACAGGTTATTCAGTACGATGTAAAACAAAATTACGTTCCATACATGATCTCTGGCAACCGGAGAACATCGGCCAAAACCTACATGACTTCACATTTTTTTCGATGTTCAGACTTGAATTACGGGAGATTACCGGGAGAAATGACAGAACGGGAGGGGGAGGGAGATGGGTCTGAAATACGGGAGACTCCCGGGAAAAACGGGAGTGTTGGCAGGTATGATTTTAACTACTTCGCTGAAGTAAAAAAAAACACGAGTAATCCAATGTTATTACTAAAGTAACTGTATTCTAAATACTAGGTTTAACAGCAGTAACTGTAACGGAATACAGTTACTCATAATTAGTATTCTAAATACGTAACGGCGGTACATGTATTCCGTTACTACTCAACACTGTATATATATATATATATATATATATATATATATATATATATATATATATATATATATATATATATATATATATATATATATATATATGTGTGTGTGTGTGTGTGTGTGTGTAAAGAGTATATAAAGTAGATATTTCTATGAATGTAAGGAGTATAAAGTACAGATATTTATGAACAAATGTAAAGAGGAAAGTAAAGTAAAGTATCTGTAAAGTACAGATACCTAAAAAAAAAGTCTATTTAAGTACAGTAACAAAGTACTTTTACATCATTCCTTCCCAGCTCTGGCATGTAGACAGGCTCAGTGTTTATATATTGATAGTAAGTACCTGAGTGGATGCGTGTGTGCAGTTTGAGGTAGTGTTCAGTTTTGAACGCCTTCTTGCAGATCTGACATTTGAACCTCCTTCCGATGCCATGGGTGGGGAGGTGGCGTCTGAAGTACCTCTCACAGGGGAAGATCTGGTGGGCACAAAAAAACACTGAATGTGACACTGCACACAGAAGTATTTCATCCCTACTAACCGCCAGAGGGCGGTGCTGAAAGCACTGAATGATCCCTTCGCGCATGCGCAGTTCGAGTAGTAATACCAAATGAGTCATCCAGGGTCACAGGTGTGACTCATTTGGTGTTACTACTCGAACTGCGCATGCGCAAAGGGATCATTCAGTGCTTTCAGCACCGCCCTCTGGCGGTCATCCGGGATTCATAGAACCGTAGTTACATATGTAACTTTTCATGTCATCACGTCTGTTTACCTTCTGACAGTGTGGACAGGGGAAGTTGTGCGACGCCGTCAGTAGATGTTGTTCCAGCGCCTCCTGGGTAGAATATCTGCTTTGACATTTCACACACCTGCAGACAACATGAGATCAATCAATCAATCAAACAAACAAACACACTTTATCCTTTAGGAACTTTGTTTAATTAAATTCAATTGTATTTATAGAGCCCCAAATCACAACAACGTCATCTCACAGGGCTTAACAGTGTTGATTGGGGAGAACAATCAATCACAGAAATAGATGAATTCCCAAGCATCCCCTGTCCTTAGATGATTATACCGCTGTGGGGTGCATGTATATGTATTGAGTAAATGTATGTGTGTACCTCAATTTTTGTTTTTATTTTAATATATGTATATATATATAAAAAAAAAAAAAAAAAAAAAAAAAAAAATGTTCCTCTCGCCCCACGTGGGCGGTGTCTCCTTCAGACTCGGGTCCTCTACCAGAGGCCTGGGAGCCTGAGGGTTCTGTGCAGGATCTTAGCTGTTCCTAGCAATGCGCTCTTTTGTACAGAGATCTCTGATGTTGTTCCTGGTATCTGCTGGAGCCATTCTCCCAGCTTGGGGGTCACTGCCCCTAATGCTCCGATATATATATATATATATATATATATATATATATATATATAAAAACAAAAAAGTAAGGTTTGGGACACATTTGTTGAGATTTTGAAAGATGATGAGCGGCTCCCAGTGTTTCGTTTTTCCGTGGAAACTGAGTTCAAACGGCTCTTCGGGTGTTACAGGTTACCGAGCCCTGGTTTAGATGCTGGTTTTAGCAATGGCATTGGATTTTAACACGGAAATAAATGCAGGTATGTGAGTAAGGTCATGTGATGTTCATAAAGACCATTGACTACTTTTTAAAAATACGGGTCCAGTCCGTCCTTTTCAAATATATTTATTGCAGTCCGAGTTGCTGGCGGGTTAGTTAAAAAAGTCGACCCGCGCATCAATGATACATACTGATGATACTGATCATAATGTTTAGTTATTAGGTGGAGGCACCTTTACATTTTTTTTTTCTTTTATTATGACTTTAATCAATGTTATTGTTTGTGCAAAATCTCAACAAATCCAAACGTAAAAAAAAACAAATAACCCTGACCATTCACAAATGAAAATTAAAGCGTGTCATACACCACTACACACAAGTTAAAAAATAAATAAATAAATGTACCACATTTATGCAGTGTATGCACTGGGCAGGGTGTTGGAGCTGACCTGTAGACAGTGGTTTCTTTGCGGGGGTTCTGCTGTGGACAGAAGCAGTGAGAGTACTGATGGACTCCCAGTTCAAACAGTGAGGGGAACACTTTACTACACAAGTGGCAGCGGTAGGTCAGCTGCTCCTGGTGTGTCCGAATGTGTTCCAGAAACTGGTCCAACTTCTGAAAGGTCTGGGAGCAGGACTTCAGCACACATTTGTACACCTGAATGAAACACAGCACTGTAACTGTAAAGGGTGAAATGATGCTGATATCCTCTATCTACTGTCTGCAGAGATGGTAAAGGTACTTGCATTCTGTATTGAAGTACACAATGTGAGTACTTTTGACACCTCTGCGTAAAGGTTGGATACATGCAACATGGCTATTCAGACTGAAGTCACATTGCAAAGAATCAGACACGGATCAGATTTAGGATCACACATGAAAACTAACCTGGGTTGAATTTCAGAAAATCTAATGTATACTGTTTTTTAACAGATCAGATACTGGTCAGATATGGGCAAAAAAAAAAAAAAAAAAATCATATCCGGGCAACATTTTCCTACAATGTGAACATGGCCTTACTAACCTACAATAACTCCCAGTAAAACATGGACATTTCTATTTTCAGTCTACATTGAGAATCTAAATTGGCCAAAAATGAGACAATAGAGAAAAATGTAAAAGGCAATAAGAGTGATTTATACTTGGTGATTTGTTATAGACAAAGAATGATACATGCTTTCATATCATAGTCAGATCAATCAGATTTGTCACCAGTGCCTTTTTTGACAAAGAGTCTCTATAGGGGTCAGAAAAATCCTTAAATACACTGCTGTACAATTATTTTTAGATAGTATCTGTTTCAGACATTAAATGTGCTAAATCTTGCATAAGTTAACAAGTAATAGTGTTGGTTAACTCATGTTTTTAATATATATAATGCTGTGTTATTCCACATATATCGTGACTTATGTACATCAGGGGTGTCAAACTCATTTTAGTTCAGTTCCACATTCAGCCCAATATGATCTCTAAAGGTCCAGACCAGTAAAATAATGGTGAAACCTATAATATTTCCCTCAAAATGTGAATAACATGAAAAACTTGACACGTCTTAAGAAAAACAAGTGCAATTTTAACCATTTTCTGCCTCAGTCTATCAGTTATCCATTTGCACATGTGCAGAACAACTTACATTTCAATTACAAATAGACAAAACATTTAGGACAGGTGGTGCAGTACCAGACCTTTCTGTGGAGTTTGTATGTTCACCCTGTGTCTGTGTGGGTTTTCTCCAGGTTTCCTCCCACCATCTCAAGACATGCACTGATAGGTTAATTGGTTAATCTAAATTGCCAATAGGTGTGAATGTGAGAATGATTGTTTGTCTATATTATGTTCAGGCCTGAGATGAACTGGCGACTCATAAAGGGTGTACTCTGCCTTCATGCCTTCACCCATTGTAGCTGGATCAGACCCACACAACCCTAGTGAGGATAAAGTGGCTTCAGATGACGAGACGGGACAAAACATTTATTAGTAGGCAGAATATTTGTAAAATTACACTTCTATTCAAATATTACGGGTGGTTCATATTTATTCAGGTTTTTGTAAAAAGGAAGTTAATATAAAGATTTTCCTGTAATTTGACCTTTTTACATTAGAATCTGCAGTTTTCATTATTTCTAGGTAATTATGATCATATTTTACTGGTCTGACCCAAATGAGATCTAATTATTCTGTGTGTAAAACCTGAATTAAAATCACTTTCACACTGCTAATATCTTTGTTATTGTCATTGTCTTTGATGTAATGGTCTCCACCTGCTCTCCTTTGTGCTGCGTCAGGTGCGACTTGAGCTGGAAGTAGGTCTTAAACTTGCTGGGGCAGAACTGGCACTGGTAGGAGCTGTCGATCACCACAATCTGTTTGGTCTGGCTTTGGCACTGTTGGTTCTGGTTGGACTGGACTGGCATCTGGCCCTGAAGATGACTGTTTTGAGCAGACTCCCCTTGGCTAACCTCACTATCGGCCTGGGCCTCCATTGGACTTTCCACTAACTCCCCTGGACATTCTGGAGACAAGTGTTAATGTTATTTTTTTTTTTTTCTTTAAGAGACATAATAAATACAAATAAATGAATGCAAACAGTCAAACAGCAGCCAACAAAGAACACATTTCTGTATCATCATTGTAGCTGAAATAATTAAATACAAAAATTAAATAATTAATACAAAAATTAATAAATAAACAAAAAAGACAAAAAAAGGAATTTAAAAATGTGTTAAATTAAACAAATACATTAAAAAAATATTAAAAGAATAATAAAAATAAAATGGGAATGGTTGCAGGACCTACGATGTAACTGTTTTGCACGCGTATGTTGTGATGTTGATGGCTCAAACAATATATTGTGCAGCTCTAATGTTTCAGTTAATTGCCAGGCCAGCTGCATACCACCATTACCTGTGTACACTATAGATATATGTGTATACACTGATATAAGTTGTTTGGATTTAATAAATTGGACACTAATTTTACAGCACTGTACGTCTTTTTTTTTTTTTTTTGGGAAAAAAATGTTTTGCCCATCAGGATACACTAGGGTGTACCCCGTCTTCCCCCATTGTAGCTGGATTAGGCCCCCACAGACCCCCACAACCCTACTAAGGATAAAGCGTGTTCATATGACGAGAGAATAATAATAAAAATAGGTTAATAATTATAATAGTTTATAATAATTATAATAGCTTAATAATAATTATAATATATATATATATATATATATATATATATATATATATATATATATATATATATATATATATATATATATATATATATATATGTAATAGGCAGCCCGCCTCCCCTGCCTAGGACGTGTTCCTAGACCTATACATGTAGTGAATAGGAATAGTGTGGCTAGGCTATGTAAGGATAAAGTACAGGTATTTATGTAAAAATGTAGAGAGTAAAAGTAAAAAGTTTCCTAAAAATGAAATACTCAAGTAAAGTACAGATACCTAAAAAAATCTTTCTTTCTTTTATTTAGTTACTTCCCACCTGTGGTTTGTGTGTAAATGCAGATGAAAATTAGAAGATGAGACACCATTTTTGCATCTTCTGTTTTTATCGTCACTGTTTAAATGTAGCCTAAGGTGTGCCAAATTGTTGATGTTATTCACATTTTAAGGGAAACATAGATGTAAATGTTATCATAATGTCATTCTACCACAGGCTGTTTAATAAGGACAGCCATGCCACTCACTATTCATTCCTATTGTAAAGGGTTTTTGGCTGTAGTTCCACCAGAATTTGATGTTATGGTCAACCGTCTATGTCTGGTTGTAATTTAAAATGGGTGGGATTTTTTTTTCCTTTTTAAAGTACCGATTTAAGTACCGTTCAGGAACCGGTACCATTTTGAAAGTAATGATTTGGTATGGAATGAAACCCTTTCAAAAGCCAATCCTACGTTTATCTGAAATAATGTGTGAGGGGTTGAAAGGTTATTGCAGGTTAGGAGAACTGTTTGACAGATACAGTACAAACCTGTTTGATCCGCCTCTTCCTCTGTCTGTGATTGGCTGGCCTGTGGCTGTGGCTCCTCCTCCTGTTCGCCCTGCTCTTGCTCTTCACTCCCGTCACCCTTATTGGATGATACCGGTACTATCTTTACTGTGACCGGTAACCTGGACACAGTGCTGGCCACACCCATAGGCCACACCTGTAGCAAAAACAGCTGTTTTGTAATTTTTGGTCCAAATTGTAGAAGTACTTGCTATTATTTGTTTTTCTAAATGATGTCCAACCTTGTGGGTCTGCATGTGCTTCTTCACATTGGACTTTTGGGCAAAGGCTCGTCCACATACGATGCACTGAAAAGGTTTCTCTCCTGTGTGACTGTGAGAAGAACATAATTACAAATCATTAATTGAATAACCTGGAGTGTTTATAGCTGTAAGATTTGCAGAGGTGGGAAGTAACTAAGTAAAAGTACTTTGTTACTGTACTTAAGTAGGGTTTTCAGGTATCTGTACTTTAGTTTATTTTTCTGGCAACTTTTTACTTTTCCTCCCTATATTTGTTCATAAATATCAGTACTTTATACTCCTTACATTCGCAGAATAGACTCATTACTTTTTTAAAAACTATATAGATATGACAGTACGAAAAATAAGTAAGAAAGGAGAAAATTTCTGACTTTCTATATTAGAATTAGGACTTTTATCTCAGAATTCTCACTTTTTTTATCTCACAATATACACTTTAGGCTATCTCATAATTTTTACTTTTTATCTGATAATTATGACTTTTATCTCTTGATTTTAACTTTTATGTCAAAATTATGCCATGTTTGACCGAGTATGACTTTTTTTCATCTCATAATGATGACTTATCTTGATTGTGACTTTTTTCCCCATCCTAATTTTCCTTTTCATCCCAACAAAACAGAGGACTGTGACCCGATTAAACACATTATCTACAGAATAAAAGCTTTATTTTTGGATACTTTAGAAACTTTTCAGATTTTTCCTGGTTAAATAAGTATGATTTAATTCATAGCAAAAAAATAGTTTTAGTTTTTTACTTTATTACAATTGAGAAGTTGTGTTGTTTTACTTTTAGTTTAGTAAAGGAGTTGAATCAGTACTTGTACATTTACCAAAGTATTTTTTTTCCCTCACACAAGTAGTTGTACTTCTACTTGAGTACAGAATGTGAGTACTTTTACCACCTCTTCAGATGTGTATCATCAGGCTGGACATGAACCTACCTTCTAATGTGTTGCTGAAGATCAAAGTTTTTTGAGAAGATTTTGTCACAGAAATTACACTTGAGCTTTGTACCTTTTCCTTTCAGTTGCTCTGCTGAAAAGAAAAATGACTGGTCAGCTTTTTAACATGTAAAACGGTTGATTTCTTTCCTCATCTGTATATTTTTGAGCAGACCTGTGGCTCCATCTGGGCCTCTTTTGCTCGTCCTAGGTCGTTTGGGAATGATGACTTTTTCAAGGTCACCCAGCTCAGTCAGGTTGGTGGTGATGCTGCAGGTCTTGGTTTTGGTGCCCTGCTTCCCGGGACTATAGACAGGGGGGGTGGTGAATGACTGGCTCCCCACACACTGACTGGGCACCTAAACAAGACAACCGTGTTACACTGCTCTACAGTTTATTTGTTTTTTTATAAAGTATCTGCTTCAGACATTAAATGTGCTAAATCTTGCATACTTTAATAAGATGAATGAGAAAACAAATTACTTTAGTGCTGGTATATATTATGTTTTTAATATATATGATGGTGTGTTATTCCATATATATGGTGGTTTATGTACATGTATACAATGGATTTGTAAATATTCCACTAGAAATAACCTGTAAAGTGAATCGATCATAATGTGCACAGTGTTTTGAAGTAGATCTGGTAGATCTGAGACCAATATTCCTTTGGACTAAAACCTATTGTCTTGTTAATCTATAATTCAGCAAATCTCTGTCTGTAGTGTTCCTGTTTGTCTGTGGAACTCCTAACACCCACGCAACTCCTCCAAAATTTGGAGGGTGACTTTCCAATACTATGGCGGATTGCAGTGCAAAGTTTCACACCATGCTGCTCTGAGCATTGCCTAAGTCCCGCCCCCTGATTTGGCTACAGCTGCACGCTTGTGCATTACTAATGACAATTTATTACTGTAATGGACTTTCACAAGGTCCACTGTTTCCCATATGGGGAGCTTAAGTATCCACCCCTTTCAGGAGGCTCATGAGGCCTGAGATTGGAAAATTAATGCATGGTATTCAATGGGAAGTAAAATGCTAAAATTGTATCTGGTTTCTCATGTGCCCTGAATCACACACGTTGTACCTCATAATAAATGATAATTATTGATGTGCATTTCAACTGCTTCTGTTAACCAACGGCTGATTCATTTGCGAGTAAATCCTGTTAATAATTTGGACTACATGCCTCGCGCGCATGTGACGTCACCACAGACTCCACACCACAACTGAGCGGAATGTGACGTCACATATGCGACGCATTGTAGTCTCTTACTAAGTCCATATAAAACCTAAGGTCATGTTTGCTTCCCATCAAAAACGGGTGGTCTGCCTATGCCACATAAAATATTTCTTATTAACTGCTATCATATGTGAATTTCAGAGCACTTGTAAAACAAAATCAGTATTTAGCTTGACTTACTTCATTCAATCCATTCAACTTTTTTTGGCGAGCTAATCACCCATGGACCGGAAGTAGAAGGATGTGACTTAGCCACTCTATAAAGAGTAATTCGTGGCGCAGTAGTTTTTTTTTCCCCCCAACGCAATTCTGTCATTCTCACTCACACACAGAAAGTGAGCAAGAGAGTTGGGTACTGAAAGTCAATATAGGTATGGAACGGGGGCCAACATTAATGATAGTAACCAGACCGAAATTTAACGTGAATTTCGGTACCACACATTCAGCTGTTGTTTAATTACATCCTCTCTCCACTGTTAAACAGAAGTGCGCAAATGCCTAGCACTGTGCAAATAGCACTAGCCTATCCCTGTTCTAAAACAACTAGCCTATCACTGTTCTAATAGCACTAGCCTAGCACTGTGCTACTACCACACTTGGAAATGACAGAGCCAAGAGATAACTCTTCAGACCAGCTACTGTGCAGATACTTGACCATGACCATGTATGTGAATTCCTCAACTGGTGACATGAGATGTGGTGCTAGCTTAACCCTTGTGCGGTCCTTCGGGTCAAAGAGACCCGGTGGTTCACAAATGGACCTTTTTATACGTACTGTAGGATGCCATTGCTTACTACTGAAAACAGTAATATATCCTTGGGGGGTGGGGTGATGAGTCTATGGAACTGAACTTTGGAATCTGTGTTTTTAAGACCCGATTGTAGGACACAGCCAGTGTGCCTTTTACGAAGGACTGCACAAGGGTTAATAATAATAATAGATTAACCCCAAAAGAACCCCAACAAATTACTATAGTATTTCTTTCTGCTCCTTTCAACTCATTTCGTCCACTTCCACAACACATTAGTGGCAAACAATCTCACATTTTCTACAGGCTCTGCACTCGTTCTAAGAATTTCACATTTTGACCCCAGACTTATCTTGGAACCTTGAGCCAACCAGCATTTAACCTCCTAGGACCGAGCATCAACGTATGTGGACTTCACATTTTCTGTTGACTAGACCACAATACCACATTTTGTTCTACAAGAGCCTTTTTTCAGATCGGCACTCCTGATAATTCTTTGTTTTTAAACTCACCACGTCCAGAGTACCACAAATAGCCAAGAGAAATTAGAAATGCATACCATGATCTAAGGATGTTAAGACTGGAGTTTTCTTTATCACTAACACACATGTGTAAACATTTCATTTGTTTTATTCCGGAAATAGACAAACAACCAATCATTCACACCTATGGAATTAACTATTAGAGTAGCCATTTAACCCTTTAACCCCTGACGTGTCACTGCTGATATGTTCTGAATAGACGGTTTAGTTTAAATATTCAGAGAAATTCAACTGTTTTCCTTTATGTATTTAGTTGTTTATTCCTTTATTTATTTAGTGTGTCTTTACTGAGCTTTAGGTGTCAAAAAGCAACAGATTTAGAAAAAAGCAAAATTAAAACAACTGAACCAAATTACAATACTAGTTATTTCTTTTCTTTTCTTTTCTTTTTGACAATTTAGTAAAACTTTTTTGCAAATTTTTTCAAGATATTTATTATTTTGTAAATATTTATTAGTTTTTGTACATTTTCTTGCTTGTTTTGTTTATTTTTCTACATTTAGTTTTTTATTTTTGTATTTTTTCTTCACTTTTGTTGCATTTGTTGGTTTATTAGTCATATTTATTGATCACTTTGGCTGTTTTTGGTCATTTTGTTGCTTATTTTTACTGTGGAACTGCTAAAGTCTCAGGACACAGGACTTGTACTTTTACTTTTACTTCTACTTGAAGTTGTATTTTATTAAATATTTCTACTTGCAATACTTACATACAAAACATTTGGAATACTTTAGTACTTCCATTTAAGTAAGGTGTTTGAAGAACACTTCCAACTCCTACTCAAGTCAGTTTTTTTTACTTACTTGAACAGGATGAAATGGCTGCAGACCCAGTGTGTGGATCTCTGCACCGCCACCCCCACCCATAGGGGGCAGTGTGCTGTACACCTGCACCACTGAGTTGCTGTGGCTAGCTGACACCTGTGAGGACAGAGGCTGCTGGGGGGGCGGGACAGCCGGGCCTGAGGACAGGGTCTGCGATGGCTGTGGCTGCTGCTGCTGTTGGTGATGATGATGGTGGTGGTGATGATGGTGCTGAAGGTAAGATACACCAGCTGTGTGCATGCTCAGGTTACTCTGAAAACAAAGCAAAAGATTAAAAATACCAGAGATCAGTGTCAGGCTGCACGATATTCGTAAAAAACTGACATTGTGATTTTTTTTTAAACCCTACAATATGAAAAAAATCCTCAGGAGTCCATAACACCCATGTGGTGCGAACATAAAATGTTAAACAGATTAGTGGTCGACACAGAACATACGTTTCAGTGTCATCCTTCTTGTAGCTGAAATAATTAAAGAAAAATGTTAAAATAAATAATATGTTAAAAATGTAATAAAAATAAATGAATAAAAGTAAAGAAAGTAAATTAAAGAAAGAAAAACAAAATAAAAATAAATTAAAACAAATGAATAAAAAATACATTTAAAAGGACAAATAAATTAAAAAT
Source organism: Siphamia tubifer (assembly GCA_020466265.1). Lineage (NCBI taxonomy): Eukaryota > Metazoa > Chordata > Actinopteri > Kurtiformes > Apogonidae > Siphamia > Siphamia tubifer. Next base: position 36,349,293 of record CM035789.1, read on the forward strand.
AATTGCAGGATCCGCGATGTGACCATTATGCACACATACACTGTGATGTCGATGTTCAAAAAATATATTGTGCAGCTCTAGGTCCGTCTTTTCTGTCTGTTGTCTCAACAGTGTTCAGATTTCAACACTACTTAAGTAATCAGTCAGAATAGCATCAAAACTTTCATTCACTTTCCCTAGTGCACGTTGTTTGAAAAGCTAAAAATACTGACCATATATGACATAAACAGACAACAAATTAGTCTCTTTATATATAAGTTAATAAATAAATGTGCCTGTCTTCCTGAAATTTACCATAACACCTTCTTATTAAACTCAGATATCCACAACCACCACACACAACAAAGTCAAGGCCAATTAATGCAAAATCAATGAACGACAATTTACAATCATGTCAAGGGGCCCCAGCGTTTGGAATAACTGGAATAAATCATTTAAATGATGTCCCTCCTATTCTACTTCCAAAAGTCATACGAAAGCAGCTTTTAGAAATAATCTACATTTTCCTAACTTTTTAGTTTCCTTGTTTACTATATCTCTTTTAAGTCTATATTTTTTAAATTTGTATTATGCATTTGTTATTTTATTGAAGTGCAAAATAAACTAAACCAAACTAATGTAATTGAGTGATTTTTTTAAACCAGATATTCTGTGACCTGTTTAAAATAAGTTCAGTCACAACTCACCAGCAGAGGTGGGCAGTTGTTAATGTACTTAAGTAGATTTTTTTTTAGGTATCTGCACTTTACTTGAGTATTTATTTTTCTTGCAAATTTTTACTTTTCCCCCCTACAGTACATTTGTTCATAAATATCTATACTTTATACTCCCTACATTTATAGAAATATCTGTGCTTTATACTCCTTACATTCTCAGAATAGACTTGTTACTTTTTCAAACTAATCAGATGTGACAGTACGAAAAATAAGTCACTTCAGAGGGAAAATCAGTGGAGAGAAACTGTGAATTTATATATAATAATTATGACTTTTATCTCATCATAGTGACTTCATCACATAATTTTCTGTTTTAATCTCATAACTATGCTTTTCTCATAATAACGTTTTATCTCAATTATCACCCCCCCCCCCGCTAAATTTCTTACCCATATCCACTAAATTGAGTAACTGTGACCTGAGCAAACACATTTTCTACACATTAATTCACTTTTAAAGGCTTTATTTTTGGATACTTTTTAAACTTTTCTGATTTTTTTTTTATCCATGGCAAAAAAATTATTATATATTATAATTGAGAAGTACTTTTTGACTTTTATTTCAATAAAGGAGTTGAATCAGTACTTCTACTTTTTTTTCACACAAGTAGCTGTACTTCTACTTACGTACAGAATGTGAGTACTCTTACCATCTCTGGCCACCATTTAATATGAATTATGCTAAATGACATTAATACTTAGTATTTTCTGGAGCTGCTGCAACATTTTCTATCAGAGACTCAGATTTAGTGTAAATCAAATGCAGCTCAGGTCATAGTGGTTTTAACTGTGCCGTCGTACCTGTATGGGTGTCTGCATGGTGCCCATTGGCTGGTCAATGGAGGTGAAGGCGGAGATGGCTGACATTAAGATCTCATCGTTGACCAGCACGTTGCCTTGGACCAAAGTGTGAGTCAGTGGGGACGGAGGTACTGTGATGTACGTGGAAACCTAGTGAGTAAACAGAGAAAAGATGGAACATCTATGTTACTAGAAAAGTACCAATGTAGGACCCCCCCCCCCCATTACCACCAAAATCTAATCATTTCCAGATCTCCCCATTACCAACCTACCCTAAAAATGTCATCAAAATCCATCCATAAGTTTTTGACTCATTTTGTACACAAATAAACCAAACAACCAACAAACAAGCTACTTCGGTGACTTCTTCCCCGGAGAACCCTCAAGCTAACTGTATTAATTAACCTCTAATTATATAAATGCAGTCATTTATTTGCTAAATCCATTTCTGTTACTTTTAGTCACTTCAAAATATCAACTAACAATAAAAACAACTGGATGGAATCACATTCAATGTTTGTTTTTGGTACAAAATAATTGGTTATATTTTTTTGGTGAATGTGTAAACTGCTTCACATCCGCTTCATCTGCTTGATATTTACACAAAAACCAAACATGAACCAACATTAAACACAGTTCAGACAGTGAATCCACACAGGCCTGAACTGGCAGCTGTTTACCTGTCTGTTGGCGGGGGTCTGTGGCCCAGAGCTGATGGATGGGACGGGGGTGTAGGCATTGGTGGATGCCAGCGAAACCGTGGACAGGGAGGGAGCACTGGACTGACACTGCTCCCGTTTGTGTGTCATAAATGCTGGTAGCGAGTTGAACTGTTTCTTACACTTTCCACACAGAAAGACATCTTCATCATCTGAACGAAAAGGAAACATGGAGTCACACGTCTGTACAACACTGTCAGATTCATGAGTAGATTTACAAATGTTTATTTATTTTTATTATTATTTATTTATGTTATTTTATCTTATTTATTACCCCACCCCAGAAGGGGAGAGGGGTATTGTCATGACCTCCGCTCCGGTGACCTTTCCCCCAGTCATCTCCACACTCACCTGGTCCCACACTGCGCAAGCCGTTCCTCATCTGTGGCTAAAAAAGCAGTAAGGCTTGCAGTTGCCAGTGCGGGACCATTCAGTAATGTCACCTCCATAACCATGGACAGCTTCTCCATCTCCTCAGTCACCATAACCCGGACATTCATCATCACCACGGACTCTGGCCGTTTGTTCCCAGGTTTTGACTCTGTCTTGTCTTTATGTTTCTTAGTTTTGTTATTAAATTATTTTTCCCTTCAGTACTGTGCAATGGAGTCCTCCTTCACCTCACCCCGATCCTGACAGGTTTTGCCTTTGGTTCGGTTTGTCTGTTCGTTTGACTGTGAGCAGTTTTACACAAAAACTACTCGACTAATTTCCATAAAATTTTCAGTAAAGGTGCAAGGTAATCCAGAATAGATCCCATTACATTTTAGTCAATGTAGGTAAAAGGTCAAGGTCACAGTCACCAAAAATGTGTTTACAGAATGATAAGAGATAAGGCAAATCAGGTAAAATGTGCACAAGAGGGGTGGGGTTGTGTTGCCGGCCATATTTTATATATATATATATATATATATATATATATATATATATATATATATATATATATATATATATATATATATATATATATATATATATATATATTTTATTATCTTAGAAGTTCAGGTGAAATATTTAGGTTGCCATCAAAGTTAAAGGAGCAATTTGAAATATTACTACTTTCCAATTGTAGAAAATGAGCTAAAAGTATCATTAAACAGTGTCATGCACATTTTACATACTTCCCTCTTCCAGAACACATGTGTCAACTAATGATAAGCTCATCATCAAACTCTGAACTGCTCTAAAATTTTTAGACAGTATCTGCTTCAGACATTAAATGTGCTAAATTGTACATACTTTAATAAGTTGAATCAGACAACAAATTACTTAAGTGATGGTTAGCTTATGTTTTTAATATATATGGTTTGTTATTCCACATATATAGTTGTTTATGTACATGCATACAATGGATGTGTAAATATTCCACTAGAAATAACCTGTAAAGTGAATGGATCATAATGTGCAGACAGTGTTTTGAAGTAGATCTGAGACCAATATTCCTTTGGACTTGCATTGCCTGTGTTCTGTGGGATGTCACCATTTTACAAAATAAAAATGTTACTAATTATATAATGCTAAACACAGAGGTCATAATGGTTTTTATTTCCTTTCTGCTTTATTCTGTGTCTCTAAGTCAATTAATGTAGAAGTGCTACTGACAATCAGTAGCACTCCTACTGTTTTGAAGTAGATCTGAGACCAATATTCCTTCCTGTCACCATATGTGTGTTCATGTGGTAACATCTCATTAGTTTGATTCCAGAAGCATTTTACTTCTAGACCAGTGTTACTGGTGTAAAATATAGTATGTCATCTTTTCATGGTGATCAGATATGACCAATTTCAGGCTTTGTGGTGAACATATGGAAACACTGTCATATTCTACAACACTGATTCTTCAGTAAAACCCATGTAGTTAATTGACAGTGCATTGAGATACTTATGTTCAATGAGTGATATAATGTAATAACCTTTGAATTTACTCTGAGTTTTTCTAAACATAAGTCCAATTTTTAAAAAAATGCAAAATACAGAGGAAATACAAGAAATCATAATACATCCCTTTGAAGTATTTTATTTGTAGACCAGTAATATCAACTGATTAATATGGCAGGCGCTAGTCAAAAGTTACCTTTATCAATTACCGCAAAAATCAAGTGTACTATTATAGCCCACTTCAATTTGTCTTTAATTTGTCATGTCTATAACTAGTTACATCAGGACATTTGTACATATAAGGTCAAGACATTTGACAAACATTTCTCTGAGTACGACATTGTTTGTCAGCAGCTACACTTGTAGAAAAAACAGAAAATATTTCTAAATTTCGATGTTAATTTCTTGGTTGAGTGGAACAGTACAGCAATCAGGATACCCCCCCACATGTGCACGAAATCAGACAGCTGCCCCTTGCCGATGACCCACCCCCCATTTTTGTGAGACAAAGATTTATACAGCTGTTAATCCACATGTCCACAATTCCCTAATATAAGAATATCATGTGTAGATAAATGTTCTTATTTAATATATTGGATATCGATGGGTATATTTAAATAGCAGTTTACAACAACATAAAAGAAGAGCAAAGTGCTTTACATCTAAAACATAGGTAAAACACAGGATAAACAACTTAAATATAATTTCAAAATGTGTAAGACAATAAAACAATAATGCACAGATAAAAACACAAAAAAGACCACCAGTTTAATCTCAAAGTGACACATTGTTATTGGTTAAAAGCCAGTCTAAAAGGATGGGTTTTTAACCTGGACTTAAATAAGGACAGATCACTAAGAACTCTCAAGTCTTGAGGCAGTGAGTTCCACAGTCCAGGTGCAGCCTTCTGTTTCCTATATTTAATAACACATTTTATTTGTATAGCGCTTTTCATGGCACTCAGATACGCTTTACATGAAGATATCTATATCAGACATCTTTTTTTTAGCCTCCAACATCGGTATCGGCCCCAAAAAATACCACATTGGTCGGGCTAGATAGACAAATAAATGTACCAAAGACTAATAAAAGTGGGTTTAGCAACATATGACTCCTTTAAAATAAGAGCTATAAGCCTGGTTATGTTTCTATAATCATATACAGTATGATGTCATGCAGTGTGTTTTTCCTTTTACATACCCATAGACTGGATGGTGGGTGTCCCAGAGACATTCTGGTTGTTTGGGTCTGGAACACCACCTTGCCCATCCAGCAGAGACTGGACTGCCAACACCGTCTGGTTGTCCATTCCTGCCAGAGAAAAAGACACCAAATATTCTGCATAGAGCTGGAATTGTTTCACAAATGATTAATAGTGTGGCACTAACACTGATACCAATGTTAGTGCTTGATACCAAGGGTGGTACTTTGCACCACCCTTTTTGTAGAATATAATTTATTTATTTTTTTTCTTGTACATACTTTTTAATATTTTTATATTTTATATTACTATTCTGAGAGTGACACCACCTGCCGGAATAGAATTCCATGTATGTGCAAATGTATCTGGCGAATAAAAACAATTCTGATTCTGATTCTGATGCTTCAGTGTCACTTTCTAAACAATATATATTTTTTATACCAATTCTTCATTTCATAAAATTTAACCCATTAAGACCTAAGCATCCACCACTGAACAAAACCATCTACTCACCTAAAATATTCAACACTGGTATATTAAACGCTGGTTGATCCACTAATTATACCAATACATGTAAATGAAACTGATCTACAAGCGAAATGCTTCTGGAATAAAACTAATGAAATGTTATGTGGGGTGGTGATAGCCCGATTGCTGCTCTGTCCCATTCAATCAACAAGTGAACATTTTAGAAAAACGTCTTGAAGTTTAGAAATATTTTCAGCTTTTACTACAGCTGCTGCTGACAAACAATTATGTCGTACTCAGAGAAATGTTTGTTAAAAGTCTTGACCTTATATGTACAAATGTCCTGATGTAACTAGTTATAGAAGTGACAAATTAAGCACAAATTTAAATGGACCATAATGAATTTAAAGATATCTTAGAACTAGAGCCTGACTGATTAAACAGCTGATATCATCCTACATAAGATCCCAGATTTATTTTTGGAAACCTGAGGCAACCAGCATTTAAGACTTGAGTTTTCTTTATCACTAACACACATGTGGTAATATTTCATTAGTTTTATTCCAGAAGCATTTTACTTGTAGACCAATGTAATTAAAAATAAATAATAAAATAATTCGTATTATGATTATAATTAAAATAATAATAAAAATAAATACTAATTTGCAATTACAAGCATTTCCCTATTGAATGCAGGGATATTCCACTGTGCTTCCATCAGTAGGGCCTGCACCAAGCATGTCAAATACAATGTAATTCTGATAAGCAGAAGACACTATTTATCCCATTGTCTGGTTATAACAGAACAAACGCATCTACAGTGTCAATGAGCCGTTACACTGATCAATCACTTTGTTTGTTTACAACCCTGGACTCACTGGATGCTTACAGTGTAATAACAAAACTAACCTCGTGGATTTACATTGACAATTCTACACATAAATATAGGCCGAGCGTGTTTGTGTCTTTAAAAATCCCATTTAGCTTTAATTTAAGGGATGTTTGCATGGTTATATACAAATAATTCCTACCTTCCAGCACTTCAAATATTGCCTGCGCCATCTTGAAGCTCTCCTGCTGCTTGGTCGGGGATCGACTGGTAGAGTCTGACCAGTAAGGTGCACTTCAGGGACCAACGAAACAGGCGTGAAAGACAAGCGTACCACTTCTGAAACGGTATATCTTGGACCCACTGGTATAAATTAGAGCAGAGGTGGGAAAGATTTCCAACTGATGGCATTTTCATTTTTTCTAAATGCCATGCCCATACTTGCAAAACTGAGCACCATGACCTAATCAAATGCGTTGTCTACACAGTAACTTACTTTTAAGAGCTTTATTTTTGGATACTTTTGAAACCTTTTCCTTGGTAAAATAAGTATTACATAAATTAAATAAGTATAGTCGAGTGAATGTATCATAATGTACAGTCAGTGTTTTGAAGTAGATCTGGTAGATCTGAGACCAATATTCTTTTAGACAAAAACCTATTCTCTTGTTCATTCTAAGAATTTCACATTTTGACCCTAGACTTGTCTTGGAAATTTGAGCCAGCCAGCATTTAAGACTGGAGTTTTCGTTATCACTAACACACACGTGGGAACATTTCATTAGTTTAATTCCAAAAGCATTTTACTTGTAGACCCGTGTTATCACATATACGGAAATCATTGAGGACAAAGTCAATAAAAACAAAATATTATTTTCCCCACGAAACTTAAACGCCTCATCCAATCCACGAAATTGCGATCGGTAAATTTACAGACAGCCTAACAGGCCAATCAGGAGCCACAAGTCCCGCCCGACGGAAGGCACATTTTTCTGACCAATGAAAGCACCCAGACTGACGCACGTGCCGGTTTCGCGGCAAAAAAGATTTCGCGCGAAAACCGTCCGATCCTTGTTTAGATGTAGATCAGCTGGGACAATAACAACAATAACAGCCGATAACGGGGTCGGGACTTCGCTTTTGTACATGGATGGGGTCCGGTGTGAGCGACCGAAGGACCAGCAGCGGCTGTTGGAAAAGATGCTCCCGTAGTTAGTCGCATTATTTGCTTTTATTTTCAGTTTTTGTTGGACGGCTTCCTGCGTGCCCCAACAAAACGAGGGGGCTGAAGAACTGCGGCGAATAACTTAGCTAACATGCTAATTTACGACGCATGTTCACGATCAGAAATATCGTAGTAAAATAAACGGAGCCGGTTGTCGATTCTGTATATACGAACTCTGACATGCTTTGGGGTTAATGTTGCTTCACTTTGCATTGTAGACATTTTATTTCGTTAGCTTACTCCTGGAAAGCTGCTCTAAAGTTTTGATAGCATTCAAGTCGGCGCAGTTTCAAGTGTAAAGTAAAATATTATCATTTTAAGGTCGTTGTTCGTTACTTCAGCGGGTTGTTTATTAACTTGTTTGACTCTTTTGTTAGTTGACAGATCTATGCTAGCTGTTAGCAGGGCAGCTGGTTGTGTAGAAGAGTGTGGCCAGGCCTCGGGCTCTACTGTACTGTCAGAACTGATGAAAACAAAAGATTAGCCTCTTCTGTCGCTAGCTTGCTAACCTATAGCCTTCATTAATGCTTTACTCACTGTGTGACTCTTGGAATAACGTATCAGCGGCGGTGCCTCAGGGAGCACAGGTAGTATGCATTTAGCAACATTATTTCATTTGCCAAATATCCTGTTTGACAGAACATCCTATCTTGCTCTTTCACTGTCACTCTAAACTCACCATAACACGTAGATTGCAGTAAGGTATCAGTATTGTAAAGATTAACTGTGTGTTTTAGATAGCTGGTTCATTTCCTGTCATATAATCAATAGAGAAAGAGAAGTTTTAGAGAAATGCCCAGGCTGCCTGCATGTAAAGAAAGTTTCAGGAGGATTCACCATTGTTACCTAAATTCACTGACAGCAGCAAGTGTTGACAGGAAACACACGTTACCTTTGTAACCGCCAACCCCCCTCTCCCTTACAAAAAAGTCCTGCCAAGGTGGACTCTTGTGACACACTGCAATGTCAGAGACTCTGATCACAGGGCAGACGTCGGAGGATTTGTTAGCAGACTTTGAGACTTTGCTGAACTCTGGGAGTATAGACCTGGTGGGAGGAGAGGACCACCAGATTGTGATCATCACCAGCCCCAGCAATGAGGGGCTCCACCCAACAGCTGCCCCCACCAGCACTGGGGAGATCTTGCTGTTTGCCACGCCACAGGGCCCTGTCGATGTGGGGGTCCAGGATAAGAGAAGGCCAGCTTTAGGAAGACCCCCGGTGAGGAACTGAAAGAGCAGGAGGGGAAGTGGTTAACAGCAGCCCAGATCCATCCACCTGTTGATGTGCAGCATTTACATTAACATTTAGAAGATTTCCTGCCATTTTCTTTTTTTCTCTACTTAATATGCAATAATACATGACTGCAATAACACATGGCATCTTTTTCTTGTCTTTCTGTAACTAACATTTATTTATTTTCTTTTAGGTTAAGAGGAAGTTGGACCTGGACAGTGACCATCAGTATCTTAGCACCAGTCGACCATCAGTAGGCCAGGCCCCCCCCTCCACTCCTGCCCCTCCCAGAGGTATGCATGACACTCATCCAATCCATACATGCTGTGACCTGGGCCACAGACCTCCCTGACCTCTGAACAGTTGTCCTTTCATACTGTGTTTGTTTTCAACTGGTTGACAAACTGCTAGTGTCATCTCTAGATTCAAACTGAAGCTCATGACCACTGGAAGCATGTTAGATGAATCTTCTGAGTATTCTCTTGATCATTTGCTTCTATTTATTTCATTATACATACATTTAATGAAATAAGGACATATTGATGCCTCCCTCATTATGTATTTATTCATTTAGTTAGTGTTTATTATAGAGTTGCATAGATGGTAGAGGTTTCTATTATTTGTACTAACAGTTGCAGTAGTAGTATCTTAGTTCAACCCTCTGGAGACTAAAGCCTTTTGAGAGACTGAAAAGAGACTGTTTGATATTTTCAATTATTTCACCTAGCTGTAAATATCTATGCAAAAGTGTCACATATGGTTGTATTCTGAAAAGCCTAACAAAAAAGAATACGAAAGCAAACTGAATGTAATACAAACACATTGTATTTAAATTGAGTGTAAACGCAACTGTATAAAAAAACAGGTTTTAGAGTTCTGCAAAAAAACACACAATAAATATATCAAGCCAAGACTTTTGAAGTTTGAACCTTGTAAACACGAGTGTTGGCTGCATAAAATTAAACAGAGCATTTCGAAATGTTTTGTTGTTTCTATGGAAAATGGAAAATAGTGATTGAATCTCAAGCTAACGGAGCTCACAGTGCCTTTATTAATTGAATACTAACTAGACTCTGATGGCCCCCACCCCCTGTGACTTTCTATGTTCTTTGGCTGGCTATTCTGGCTGAATGGGGCGTGCTCTCACTTCTGAATAGCCACTCAAGCACCGGGTACTTTACCTGTGAATGGCGAGGTGTGGCCTCTGTGGCTGCAGAAGTCAGTAAGTACGGAACATCCAAAGATGTTCACTTTCACTATGTGTAGAAAGGGCCAGCTATATAATTTATATATATATATATATATATATATATATATATATATATATATAAAATGAAAACTAGAAGTTTCAAGGTTTTTAATGGTGTCACTTATTTGTTTGAACGGCAAAAACAGAGTTACAGATGTGGTTTGTGTCAAATTGCTTCAAATTGGCCACTTGGCCTTCTCAGTGTAACTAGTTCTTAGTTATCTGGGGCGGCTGTGGCCTTGGGCAAGACACTGAACCCTGAACCTTAGAAACCTGCTTGTGTGTCTAATGTAAAGCACTTTGAGCACCATGAAGGTGGAAAAGCGCTATGTAAGTGCAGTCCATTTACTTGTATATGCAGGAGCAGTATTAACACCTATGGACATTCGTTCTACGTGTTTGTTATTATACTAGCACCAGCTGTTTTAGTTTGTAACAGCATGCATCTGTGTGTCATCACCCCCTTCTCCTCCCAATCTCTGCCTTTAACTCCAAGTGGTCATGTCAGTCGTCCGTCCTCCAGAAGTCAGGGTCTGCTCCAGGCGTCTGCCTGTTAAAAGTAGTTTTTCCTCACCACTGTCACCAACTGTTGGCCTAGTTTTGTTGGCCTAAGAGTCTGGTTTTTACCAGTTCTGTAAGTGCAACAGACTAAACTAAATGTGTCAGATCCACTTGACATCAAACAGTTTGGTTTATTTTGGTAAATTACAAAAACGAATCAATAAACTGGATTTAGCAAGTGATAAGGTCCCCGACAGGGCTGAACTCTTAACCATAGAATAAGTGGTTATTACTGCTTATTCTACAGTTATTACCGATTATTACTGCTACTACTCTAACAGACTGGATAAAATAGCCGTTACAACGTAGCAAATATTTACTTTCAAAGTGGCCGAATGACCTGCGGAGTGATGCGGTACAGTGAATCTGAAGTGACAAAACCCATATCCATTGGCAGCGGGCGTTAATGGTGCAGCGGGCGATTGTCAAAAAAAATCAGAGTGCTGAAGGCTGGGAATGTCAATTGAAAGTGAACAGGAGCTGCCGCAACGGTCTAGAGGGCCGTAGAATAAGGGTGAATAAACGCCTCCAAGGGTCACACTTGAGAAAATAAGCTAAATTAATAATAAATTCTCACAATAGCTGCTTTTTCTTTTAATCAGTTGCACTATTTACTAACCAGAGAAACAAACAGAAAGATTGTCAACACTTGCTGTAAACTCTGGATCATGGATGCAGTACAATTGCAACTGCTTTAAAGTAAAATCCAGTTAATAGATCCCAGATCTATTAACTATGTGTCTAAGCAATAAGTCTCTTTTCAGCATTACAAATAAGTAGGGGTCTGACGAGACACTCAGCTCACGAGACACAAGATTGGGTTCATGAGATTGAGATGAGACAAGATTTTAAGAAAACTAAGTTACAAATTATATGAATAGACAACAGACTTTTATTTAACTGAGTTGCACATGGATTATATAACTCTGTAATCGTTAACTTTTAATGAACTTCTTCCTCTACAAATTGAAACTAAAATAAAATGTTATAAAAGTTCAAATAAATAAAATTATATATTTCTCCTTTTTCCAAAATCAAATGTGGCTCTTGACTGTGGAAGTTGAGGTGTGAATGTGTTTGTCAGTGTTGGGTGGTTTGTTGGTGTTTTCTTGGCAGGTGCAGTTGTTGATTTGAGTACTGAGCTGTGGTGGTACTGTAAATGTCTGCGTTGTGCTCATATTAGTCGCGATGGGGGTGCACACCTGGCACTCGCAACATGGGGAAACAGCTGTGTGGTAGCTGGGTAACAGTGCCCAGTTTAAATGGTGTATCGTGGGAGAGCCGCGCTTTATGCACTTCCGACGTACAGTAAGAGATAATGAGACGGAGGAAGAGAGAAAAAGCAAGCTAGGGCAGGAGATGATGGAGCTCTTGATGTCACACCGTCACAGTCTGCATATTGTCCGTGTCTTATCACTCACTCTCTTTCCATTTATCATTTCTGCCCGGAACCCAAACTGCTGCTAAACAAAGCATTTGAAAGTGGAAGGGGTGTCTTCAATTGTAAAACCTGTTTTTTCCAACGTCATTTTGAGTGCTTCCTGGATAACAAATCTCACGAGACAGAATTTTAACGAGAAATCTCACCAAATTACATATCACAAGATCTCGTCACACCCCTATAAATTAGTGAACTTTGCATTCAAATACATTTTTTAACTAAAAAAGAGGCACAGTTTCATACAAGGGATTAAAAATGCTAGCTGACGTACAGTTTCTGTTCATTTCTGGCGAATTTTTCAATAATGACAATAAAGTATTGTCACGGTCATACTTTACTAGTGGTATCAAATGTACAGTAAAAGACATTTGAAGATTTAAGTTGACGTCTTTCTTGGTTCATTACCTTTTTGGAATCTACTCTATTGTGTTCACTAGTTGAAGAAGTGTTTGATTTTGTCACAGTGGTGATACTGTATTTGTTCAGAGCATACGATAAGGAGGTAGGAAGATGCATCAGCAGAGCAACAGGAATAAGTTTGTGTGAAATGAAATATTTTCACATAAGCATTAGAATCATGTTCACCAAACTCAAGTGTATTGATGTAGAATTGTATGCACATGAACAGACCTTATGACCAGGGTTGTAGATCAACTGTATTAGTTTAAGGAGTATTTTATTATGTGATCTCAAAAGTGGGTGCAAGTGTGGTGGTTAGCACTTTTGCATGTTCTTCCCGTGTCCGCATGGGTTTTTGCAGGGTACTCCGCTTTACTCGCACCACCCAAAGCCACGCACTGATAGGTTAATTGGTTAATCTAAATTGCCCATAGGTGAGAATGTCAGAGGGATTGTTTGTTTCTATATATATTCAGCCCTGAGATGAACTGGCATCTCAATCAGGGTGTACCCCACCTTCACCCATTGTAGCTGGATTGGACCCCCACAGACCCCGCGACCCTAATGAGGATAAAGCGGGTTCACATGATGAGATGAGATCTCAAATCTGTAGTAGCCACTTTTTCCACCAGGAACATATTTATCTGGGTAAAATAATTCTTGGTAATCTGTGTGTTTTGTATTTACAAATAAAAGTTCCTGAAAATGCATTCAGTTGATTGAATGTATTAAGTCATGCTGAATTTCTTTTGAGCATATTCATATGTTGATTGAGGTTCCAGCAGTTTTCAGCTTATTTACCAGGGTTCATACTAGTGCTTGAAATCCTTGAAAATGCTTGAATTTCAATGTTGTTTTCAAGGTCTGAAAAATGCTTGCATTTCAGTTTAAGTGCTTGAAATTCTAACTCTGTGATGTGATTTATTTATTCATTTTTAATATTAACTGCCAGGTTAGATGGTGAGCCAAAGCTCCTTACATCTGATAAATTAAACTTGATCCCAAAATTGGAAATTAGTTGTTCTCAAGTCGACTCCAGGTAAATTTTTATCTTTGTCTTTATTTCAGTGCAAGTGTGTCTGAAGAACATCAAGTGGTTTCCCTGTTTTTGAAGAAGACTTTGTATTCTTTAATTTGTAACCTTTTTACTATTTACACTTCTCCTATAATCTGGAGTATTTCTGTACCTGTAAATACTTATCTTATCCCAGTGGTATGGTGGTATGCTAGAAACATTTTGAAATGACCTTTAAAAGTGCTTGAAAACTGCTTGAATTTGACCTTGAAAAATGAGCACAAACCTTGTTTTTACTCGACTCGCTATTTAACATACTGAACTGGAGAGATAATTAGAATGCATTTGTTAAGCCAAGTCAAATGCACTATTCAGCAAATGGAAATGGACATTGCTGTTCATCAGTTTCTTTTAACTTCTCTTGCTACATTTTCCCAAATGATTAAAACAAAATTGAAATGAAGCTTGTAAATGGACTGCATTTATATAGCGCTTTTCCACCTTCATGGTGCTCAAAGCGCTTTACATTAGCCTCTCATTCACCCATTCACACACACACTCATACACCAGTAGGTTTCTAAGGTCTATGGTAAGTCCTACTGGGGGCCTAAGTTAGGGTTCAGTGTCTTGCCCAAGGACACTTCGACATGTGGACAGCCAGAGCCGGGACGCGAACCGCCAACCTCTCGGTCATTGGGCGACCCACTCTATCAACTGAACCGCAGCCGCCCTAGAAAGCCGCCTTGTAGAAATGGAATAAACAAGTTTGTACACAGGTAATTTTGGTGTAAGCATGCAGACGTTTTTCCAAAGGCAAACAACTCCTGCATTGGAAAAGGGGCTGTTGTCATCTGGTGCATTTCTTAAACCTCACATTTTGGCTCTCGAAATCCAAATCCTGAGTTTTTCCAAGGTTCTCAGTGGTAATGGTTGAAGTGTTGTCTGGTGCTTTGATAAATCTTTAATACCCAGGATAAACCTACACGTTTAGCAGAGGTGGTCAAAGTACTGACATTCTGTACTTAAGTACAGAATGTACAGCTACTGGTGTGAAAAAATACTCTGGTAAAAGAAGAAGTACTGATCTTTTAACTGAAGTAAAAGTAAAAAAAAAAGTACAACTTCTTAATTGTAATAAAGTAAGAAGTAAAACTTCATTTTTTCCATGGATAAAATGATATTTAACCAGGAAAAATCTGTCAAAAATAAGTAAGTAATGTGTTTGATTGGGTCACACTACTCAGTTTTAGGATTATGGGCAGGAAATTTTGAAAAAAAATGGGCAAAAAAGTCACATTTGAGATTAGAGGGGAAAAAAGTTGGCATTATGTGATTTAAAAAAAAAGTAATAAATTTCAGATGATTTAAAAAAAAAAAAAAGAGTACAAATCATGAGAGAAGATGTCACAAACATGATCAAAAGTCAAAATTCGGAGATTAAAAAGTCCTAATTATGATACGGAAAGTCATATTTTGTCTCCTCCACAGATTTCCCCTCTGAATTGACTTATTTTTCATACTGTCAGGTCAATTTATTTTGAAAAAGTAAGAAGTGTATTCTGAGAATGTAAGGAGTATAAAGTACAGATATTTATATAAATGTAAAGAATGTAGGGAGTAAATGTAAAAAGTTGCCAGAAAACTAAATACTCAAGTAAAATACAGATAGCTAAAAAAATCAACTTAGGTACAGTACTTTTACGTAGTTACTTTCCATGATTAAGCTTTAGTCAGAAGTATACATAAAACATGAGAGAGAGAGATCCACCCACCCCATACAAGAACAAACACCTTACCCCCGCTGTCACCAAAAAAAAAAATCCTAACACGAATATCAGTGACTAAATCTGTCAGAATACTAAATAACAATTCACTCTCGTACCTTTTGTTAAAAAAAGGCAGAAAAGGCCCCCCACACACAATAAAATTTCTTTTCAGAGCCCCTCAGCATGAATCAAGTTTTCTCCAATTTAACATTATATCATATATCTTTCATCCAATGTGAAACCGTAGGCAGAGCAGCATCCTGCACGGTTATTAGTGGCTGAGGTTGCTTTTTTTCACCAATCTGTTATTTTTTTCTTTCAGTTCCTCGATCCACAACCGAAAAGTCCCGATACGACACATCTCTGAACCTGACGACGAAGCGTTTCTTGAACCTGTTGTCCCAATCGGCCGACGGCGTGGTGGATCTGAACTGGGCGTCGCAGGTCCTGGACGTCCAGAAGAGGCGCATTTATGACATCACCAATGTCCTGGAGGGGATTCAGCTCATCTCCAAGAAATCCAAGAACAACATCCAGTGGCTGTGAGTATCATTCATAACATTGAGTTTATGTTTGAGTTGTTTCAGTCCATTAATACGTCCATTTGTTTGTGATACAGTGGGAATCGCATTGACGGGGCATTGGTGTCTCGCCATAAAGAGCTGCAGAGGGAGGTGTGTGACCTGACGGAGGCTGAGGAGCAGCTCGACCAACTCATCTCCAAATGTAACCTGCAACTCCGACTGCTCACTGAGGACCAACAGAACAAGAAATATCCTTATAAACCAAGAGGGCAAAGAAGCAGAGTTAAAGAACACTCATGTCTGTCTTTAGTGTTTCTGTATTTTTGACACTCGCACACGTAGGTCACACATACAAGTGGGCAGTGTTGAGCACGTTACTTTGAAAAAGTAATTAGATATAGTTACTAGTTACTTCTCCTAAAAGGTAACTGGGCTACTCCACAATAAAAGTAACTAGTTAGATAGATAGAAGTACTTTATTCATCCCAAGTTGAGAAATGTAGTTGTTGCAGCAGTACAGGCATTAACAGTTGTGTTTGTGTCGTGTCAGAACAAATGACATAACATGTTAAATATAACTACAAGACTTAAATACTGAGGTATTTGGCTATATTCAATATAAAGTGGAAATAATAATAATAACATGGAAGTACACTAATCATTAGTAGCGTATCAGTGCAAAATGATCTGTGCAACTTAAAACCGTTACATACAAGTTAAACAGTTACCTAATTGAGTAGTGTTCTCAATGAGACAATATGAGAGTTCAACTGTGCAGATTAAGCTGATTAGTGCAAAAAAAATTGCCAGTTACTACAGTCAGTCATTGTTATCATCCACACAACAGTGATGAGTTGAACAGTTCAACATTTGTGGCAGGAAAGATTTCCTGTACCAGTCCTTGAGACAGCAAAGCTGTCTGAGCGTTTTGGAAAGGGAGCTCCACTGTCTGTCCAGTACAGGGTGGAGAGTGTGGTCAAGGTTATCCAAGATAGATAACAGTTTGTTCAGTGTCCTCTTCTGCACCACTACTTCTAGACTGTCCAGTCTGCAGCCAATGACCTAGCCAGCCTTCCTGATCAGTTTGTTCAGTCTGTTAGTGTCACTAGCTGCAATGCTGCCCCTCCGGCAGGAAAACAGGGTCATCAGTAAAAGTAACTATTGCGTTACTTGCCCCTGCTACCCGTCTTCTCACTGGAGTCCTCCTCACTCGCAGGGCTGAACATATATAGACAAACAGTTACTCTCACATTCTCACCTATGGGCAATTTAGATTAACCAATTAACCTATCAGTGCATGTCTTTGGATGGTGGGAGGAAACCGGAGTACCCGGAGAAAACCCACACAGGCACGGGGAGAACATGCAAACTCCACACAGAAAGGTCTGGTGTGGGAATCAAACCAGGCTCCTTCTTACTGAGAGGCACGAGTGCTAACCACTGCACTACCGCCCCGCCTTTGTAGATCAACTGCCATCTGTAAATTGTAATATACATGTGTAAAGAATAAACTGAAGCATAATATTTTTCTTGACAAATTGCAGGTTGTTTCATTGTGAAATTTTACTTTTTCACTCTCAAACATACAGATAAGTTTGTAATTGTCATTATTTCCACATTAATATCTTACTAGGTTTGTGATCATATTGGGCTGTATTTGGCCCCTGAACTAAAATGAGTTTGACACCCTTTATTTTGTTCAGTCAAAAAAAAATTTCTGAGCTCTTGAAAAGTAGACCTTGAGATACTTAATTTTTATAAAGGAAAGAACAATCAACAGTTCAGACTGAGAACAAAATACGTTTAAAAAGGGAAAAGAAATGTTCTTAGTAAAAAGTAAGTCTATCATAAGTAAAAGTGCTTTAACCAGGTGTTTCGGACACTGTTAAGTCAGTGTTACTGTAACATCTGCATGGCTTTGTAACATCTGTATGGCCATGACTTGCAACTATACATTTAATATGCATCACAAATAAATATTATCTCTCCACTCCATCTCCATATTTGCCATATTAGCTTGATTTGAATGCACAGCTTTTCCTTCCAGTGCCATAAAGAGTCTGAATTCTTCCTCCATGACAAAATGGGAACATAACATGTTCCCTTCGTCATTTCCTGTTGAGTTCTAACACTGCTTACGTAGCCTGAGTAACTGAATGACCAAGTGTTGATATCTTAAACCTCCAGGAAATTTTCTGAATTTGACAGGAAACAATAGTCATTTTTCTGTGACAGACCAAGCAACGTGGTAGACCCATACTCTGTTCCAAACTGCCCTTGTAATTCTTGTTCAGTTGTGTCTTGTGCTCCTTAATGGCCGGTCACGCTTGGATATGTGCACTGCCAGGACTTGAGGAGATCATTCGACTCCCCAGATCAGTTGGTCATGGTGATCCGAGCACCGCCAGAGACCCAGATGCAAGTTTCTGAACCCAGCGAGGTACAAACCAAACCGGTGTGGTCCATTCAGCCTCTGTTCTGGTCCATGTCTTTAAGTTTGACGTGACTGTTTTTGTCCCAGGGTTACCAGGTGTCACTCAAAAGCACAAGGGGTCCCATCGATGTATTCCTCTGCCCTGAGGATAACTCCGGCATCTGCAGCCCCGTGACAGGAAGCAGTCCTTCAAAACCTGCCACTGACCCATCCTTGGCCCTGCCCTCTGCACAACTAACCGCCGAAACACAATCCAGACCCTCTGTAGCATCAACAACAGCATCAACGCCAGCCCTGGAACCAGGCTTATCCTCCCCAGCTTCAACATCGTCCACGGTGACTGCAGCTTCCCAGCACGACCCCCCCTCGTTGGGCTTAGGAGGAGACACAGGTAAGGTTTTAAACGGTACCTGGAGTAAATGTTCACATCTAGCCCGCTCTAACTTTCATTATAGCCTGTTGTTAAGTTTGTGGGAGTACTACATCACTACTCCGACCCGCTCTCCCAACTCAGCCAGAGCTGCTCCATTAGCATTTCTTCCATTTTACATACCTGCCGCTATCTGTTTTGACATTTTACATAGACATTAGAAAATTCAAAACACTGGTGGCTGCTTGAAAACATCTTAAATATTTTGTATTTATTTGTACAGCATTATTTAAACACTGAGAGATTTTAGTTCAGGTATTAAAGTTTCATGACACCCTCCCCTTCCCCACAGAGTCCCTGCTGGGCGCTGACCCCTTCTCTAGCCTTGCTGAATTGCCCGACTTCGACCTGTCGCCCCTCTCCACCTCGGACTTCCTGAACGGGGAGGGTTTCCCCCTCCCACTGGATGGTTTCATCAACCTGTCACCCCCTCACAGTCATGACTACCACTTTGGGCTGGAGGACAACGAAGGCATCAGTGAACTGTTTGATTGTGAGTTCGGCGACCTGTCACAGGTACTGGGTGACACTTAGGACCACGAGGAGCTCAGGACGTTTAATCTGGGGCTGGAATTCAACATCAAACGGATGAGGCATGACATCATGTTTTTAATTGTGAGGGGGTTGTGGGAAGACATTTGTGTGTAATTGTGTGTAATTTAATCCCACCCCAACTACAAATGCCTAGAATCCCCGTAATTGTATGACGCATTATTAGCACTTCTCTGGCCATTTAAACCTTTTAGACAAAGACCTTAGCTTTAGCAATAGCTATTTAAATTATTTATATGAATGTAACGTTGATATTTTCTACCAAGTGAGGTTTTTGTGTTTGTCGAAAAAAGTTTTCTCCCCGTGGATCGTGCAGGTGTTTGACGTTTAGGGCTGGTTTCCTTAACACTGATGAGTTTATTATCTCGTTTTATAGCTCGTGTGTTTGTTCGCAGCTCAAGTTATAGGCTGAAGCTGCTTTCATGACGCCAGTATCAGGGCAAGAAGAGATTCAGGGCCAGCCTTTCAAAAAGCATCTTGGGAGTGTAATGGAGTTTAAAGGGATATGCCACCACCAGTTCAAATTGAGTGTATCCCTACAGTCCCCAGAATTGAATAAGTGTGTAGAACTGTTTTCTTGGCGAATCAGCCAATGTCTGACAATTTGTACAGTGACCCCAACTTGGTTCCGCATGTAACTGCAGTCTGCCGGAGCCTTCCAAAGTCAATTAATCTGCCCAAAGATTTCGGCCAAAGTCAATTCATTTCCTCGATTTTTTTTTATTTTTTATTTTTTTAAAATTAATTAATTAATTAAATTTTTTATTTTTATTTCTTCTGTAATGGAAAATAGTACCCAAACGTTTCACCAAGTCAAGCCCAGCGCTTTGAGATCCACCGTCATTTGCACTCGATGAGAATGTACTGCACACGGTAATTGGGAAAAAAAATAAAGTAAATTAATTCACCTTGGGCAGATTAATTCACTTTAGGTGGCTCCGGCAGACTGCAGCTGCACGCCGAACCAAGTTGCAGTCACTGCACAAATATTCAGACAATGGCTGAGTCACCAAGAAAACAGTTCTACAAAGTTATTCAACTCTGGGACTGTAGGGATACACTCAATTTGAATTGGAAGTGGCGTATCCCTTTAACACCATTTCTTAATAACTATTAAAACTGTGTCTAAAGCATTGGAATCCTGAAAGACTGTATCCTTTTAGCATCTCATTGACCTCAAATTAATGTTTTACACAATCCCCTCTAATCAAACAATGCTCAGTGTAATAGATATTGTAAAAATAATTTATAATGGATTAGATGTATATAGCACTTTTATGAACACATACTCAAACCATGTACAGTGGATCCATTATTCATTTGCTCACATTCACACTCTAGTGGTGGTAAACTACACATGTAGCCACAGCTGCCTTGGGGCAGACTGACATTCTAATGTTGATGGCCGACATCATGCAGGGGTCTCAAACATGTGGCCTGGGGGCCAAATACAGCCCAATGGTTCCGATGTGGCCTGTGGAATGAAGAGCATAATAACCTATTAAATTACTCCATATTTTCTTCTTCTTTCTTTGCCTATAAATGATGACAAGTTCAAATGTTTGTCATTGTTTTACTGCAAAAGATATTAAATTATGAAAAAAAATCAGTTTACAAACTCTCCTGTAACAATAAAATGTGAATAACATGAACTAATAGGGACAATCTGAAATGTCTAAAGAAAATTTGACACATTTTGAACCATTTTCTGCTTCCGTTACTAAACGTTTAGTATCTTTGTAGAACTGATCCATAATAAAACACATTGGCGAATGATAAGTTGAGGCAGAATATTGTTAAAATTACCCATATTTTCCTTCTGAAATGTAACTTTTTTAGGATTTGGATAATTTATAAAAGTATTTTCATAATTTAATGGGCATATTTTTCATTAAAACAATAACAAAAATTTGGAGTTGTCATCATTTATAGCTTATTATGTTTTCAATTTACTAGTACAGCCTATTTAACATCGAATCAGACTGAATGTGGCCTCTGAAGAAAATGAGTTGGAGACCCCTGACATAGTGTCTTCCAGATAGTACTTATTTTGGCCTTATTCTAAAAAAGATAGTACTGCTACTAAGCTGTTTACATTATTAATGAAATGTAATGTACCTGGCATTCTGAAAAAATGTGGCTATTCCATATTTGCATTAATATCCTTTTGCATGTTGTTTAACAGTAGGCATGATTTGCCTCCTGGTCAAAACTGAACCCCGTCAAATTCAGAGTAAAGGCACGGTATTAGTGTCTATGGTAATCTAGTCAGAGTTGTAGTGTTATGTAATGGTTCATAAGCAGCTTAGAAGTGAGAAATAAGGTGAAATACAAACTGTATTGAGCAGAAATTAAGATGCTTTTGGAAAAGTGGACCCTTGTCTGGGCTGTGGAAAAGAATGGAATGGAATTTGTTACACTGGCAATTGGGTTTCTTACTTATACAACCTTTCTTCAGTAGCATAGAATTAGAAAATGAAAGAAGGTATGAGGAATATTGTAATTTAAAAAAATAAACTTTGTGTTTTGTTGGTGCATAGGAAACCAGATGTTAATAGCAGTTCTACTAGCAGGTAAAAATTAATACTGAATATCATTGGCCTCATAACATAATTGTGTAACTTGTGCACGGTGGCTGTGGCTCAGTTGGTAGAGCGTGTTGTCCAATGACTGAAAGGTTGACAGTTCGCGTCCCGGCTCTTACTGTCCACATGTCGAAGTGTCCTTGGGCAAGACACTGAACCCTGACTTAGGCCCCCAGTAGGACTGACAGAACCTTAGAAACCTACTGGTGTGTGTGTGTGTGTGTGTCGGTGTGGTGCTTTGAGCACCATGAAGGCTATAAATAAAGTGTTATGAGCACCATGAAGGTGGAAAAGCGCTATATAAGTGTAGTCCGTTTACTATATGGACTGAATTAATGTGCTTCCTTTCTAAAAGGGTCTGGGATACAAAACAATGACAAATATAATATATATCTTATATATAGTGATTAAGAAATAATTGATCTTCTTGAGACCCCGGAAAGTTCAAGGTTCACATTTTTACATTAAAGAACTGCCTTTTTTGGAAATTGTACAATGCAACATTTTTTTCCCCAGATGCATCTTTAAAATTCCCAAAAGAGGAGTCAGGGTCTCAAGAGGTTAAATCAGCAGGAACAGAGACATTGTGTCCCAATGTTTTTGACCATACAGTTTATAAACAGATATTTCTATAAAGTTTAATAGAAGATTTTTCTTCCTAAGTGAGATGTGAAGAAAATATATGATTTGTTGTGGTACAAAAAATCTGTATTAATGAGAGAAATTTAGTAAAAACCATCTCTGGGGTCAAAAATAATTTAAACCAAGCTAACCAATGCAACAATATTTATCCTAAGATAAAACTATATTGTGACATTTGTCATTATTGTTTTGTATCCCAGACCCCTATTACAAAAGAAACATCAGAATTCAGTGTGTCCCAAACCTTTTGCAGTTATGCTATGAGGCTAATTATATGTTGTTCTCTATGGGTTAGCTAGGCTTTTAGCCATAGTCTCAGGTGTTCAGGATAGAGCGAAGTCTTACACAGATGTCGATGATTCATACGTGTATGAGAGTGGACCAGTTTCCTAGATCAACGATAGCTTCACAACAGTATAGATGGTTTTTCCCACTCAGCTCGTTCATCAAGGGATTTAAAGTGAGATGGTTATTCAGGATCCTGCTCTTCAAACCTCCGACTGTTAATGCAGATTGACTTCCAGACACACAGCTCAGCAGAATCTGACCAGTTATTACCCATATTCTATCCATTCACCTGCAGAATTAAAAACAGAGTTCAGGTTTGTGCTTTTTTAATCAGTGTGACTCTGAAGAGTTAAGAGGAAGCCATAGACTCTTACATTTTTTTCTCCTTCTTTAAACATGATCGTCCTGTTATTGTTCATCACAAGCACTTGAAATCAGTTCATAAAGTTCATGTTCTCACCTTAAATCAACAACTTAAACCAAGCGATATGAGGAGAGTAGGACATTTAATCTAATCTCCAAATGGTCAATTTGCTTCATTGTCTTCTCACATGTCAAACATAGTCTTTTCTGTAAAAAAACACATTGATTTCTACTTATCATTTACATAAAGCAGCAATAACTCAGTCTGACATGAGGAAATGTCCTGCTACGTGTCATTGTCTTTATCATAGTTAGAAAACACATTGTCTGATCGCAGACATTTTTAAGTTATGTAAGCTATTATGTTTTTGCATTCCTGAAGTATTTGGGTTTTTAATGACTGTGTGTGTGCATGCATGTAAAAATTTGTTTTATTGCATTTTTTTATTTATTTAAAGCTGGGGAGGGGGTTTGCTAGAAAATGGTACAAAGTGTTTTCTTTTTGCCAGAAAGAGGTTTTATACTCGAACCTTTTAAATGATGGATTCAAACTGAAATGTACCCTTTGGTTTTCATTTTTACATCTCCCATTTTTATTTGTTGTACATGTGCAACCATGGCGAAGACTAAACTAGAATATTAAATTAACCCATAAACACCTGGTTTTACTTTTACCAAATTAATTTCAAATCTTTTAAGTGATTAATCACCGTTAATGATAATGTTATATTCTGAATTTTGTGCTTTTTCAAAGAAAATTGGGTATTTTCACCATATTTTCACATAGGTTTTCATAAAAGCTTAAAGTTTAACATCAGAATCACAGAAAGTGAAGAAAATGTTGCTTTAACAAAATATATCAACTGAACAGAAAACAGGTATTCATCTACTGTCATTGATCAAATTCCATGGGTTTTACTGGTGAATCGGTGTTGTAGAAGATGGCAGAGTCCATGTTCATAGCAAAACCACTGAACATCAAAATGGGTCATATCTGATCACCATGAAAAGATGAAAACGTGCATTTTACATGTATTCTTTACATGGTTTGATATAATTAGTGGCTCAACAGGTATTAAACATTAACATCAGTTAATGGTTTTGGTTGCCAGTGGCTGTTTGGGTCTTTATGGGTTTAGCACAAATGTTCAGCTGAGGAAAATGTACTTTGATGTTCTGCAAGTTTGCAAGTGCATTGGTGTAAACCTCCTACCTACAGCAGTTATAATTGTGGGGGTAAAAAGGATATCAAAAGCAACAAAAAAAATGTCTGACAGTTTTCACAAGCCACAAATAATTAGGTTTGTGTTATAACCACATACCCTTAGAATGTATCACTTAATGTTTACATTTCCTGTCGTTGTGGTCTTCAAATTCATGCCGTCAAAACTTTTTGTGAAAATTGAGTGACGTTTGTTTTTTCTGCAGGACAATGCAGTGCCTTTTGTGTGTGTGTGTGTGTGTGTGTGTGTGTGTGTGTGTGTATGTGTGTTTGGTCTTGTGGGGAAAAATGCAATGTTTTCAGGTGTTTTTATGGGGTTTTATTTAGAAAAAAGTTAATATTTACACCAGGGTAGGAATCAAATCACCTTAATGTCAAAATATAATACTACTGTGTGTTCTGTGTGCACAGAACCATCAAACATGAATGAAAGGATCTATTGTCAGGGTTGTATCACATTAATCAACACATGTAGACCTTTTGATTGAAGCCATTTAACACTGTGCATATTAAAATAAATTGTCCTAGTGCAGTTTTGGCTGAAAAAAGGTTCCATGTTCACATTGTAGGTGAGTTGAGTCCTACCCTGACTCTGTCAGTCAAAAGTGCTTCAAAAATGGAAACCAGATTATTCAGCATCATAACAGACAAATGTGTATTCAAATGTCCTTTGCTTCTTTCTCTTTTTGGAACAAATTTTATTTTTGAGGCTACATTATGGGTAAAGTAAAAATAGTTTATACTTGTAAATTGCTAACTGGTGAGGATATGCCCTTTTGTATCAATTTTTTTGACAAATAAAAATGTTGAATATTTTGATTTGACCATTTGTACCAGAATTTGTCATTTGTTCTACTGAAAATGAATACATTGCCTTTAAATTCAGTATTCAACCATTTGCTCCACTAGATCAGACAATTTAATATTATATTGTTTTCATCCTCATTGCTTTTAGCCAGCAGTTTTACATGGTGGCTACCTTGAAAGGAAAATAAGGCTTGTAAACACAAGAGGGAGCTTGTGGGCAACCCTTGACATTTACCTCAATGATATGGACATACAACTTGGAGCAAAAATGGTACAAAAACTACATCAAAGGATATATCCATGAGGTTAAAGGTACGGGCATGAGAAAAAGCAATAGCAGTTTGCACTGACTAGTTGATTGTGCTCGCACAATAGATAGATAGATAGCTTTATTGTCTGTTCCACATAAAAAACAGAGATTCTTCTTTGTCACGGCTTCTTACAGCAAACACCCTCTCCACGAAAGACACATTGCCACCGTTAATAGACATTAATAAATAAATAAATAAATACAATCATAAAAGCATAGCCACAATTTAATAGAAATTAATAAAATGAAATAAAATCACATAAAATAATTAAAAACCCTAAAAACACAGTGCAGATATTTTTGTGTTATTGAGAGCAGCTATTGCAGAGGGGATGAATGATTTCTTGTAAATGTTTTTCCTGGCCAGGGGGGTTCTGTAGCGCCTGCCTGATGGCAGCAGCATGAAGAAGTGATGCAGGGGATGGGAAGGGTCCTCAGTGATGAGGGTGGCTTTCCTCATCACTGAGCGACTGTAAAGTTCAGACAGAGGGGATTTGGTTGTTTGGGTGATTTTATTGGCCTGATTTATTATTCGGGAGAGTTTTGTTTTATGTTTGATTGTGAGGAAGTTGTACCAGGTGGAGATATTGTAGGTGAGGATGGATTCGATGAGTGATTTATAAACAAGTGTTAAAATGTCCTTATTGACGTTAAAAGACCTCAGCTTCCTGAGCAGGTGGAGGCGCTGCTGGGCTTTTTTTTATTAATGGAGTCCACATGTGGCCCAAAGGACAAAGTGGTGTCCATTTCCATCCCCAGATATTTAAAAGACAACACCTGCTCCACACCCAGACCATGAATTTTCAGGGGTTCGAACAGGTTTGGTGTTTTCAGAGAAGATCCACAGCATAGCTCTTTTGTTTTTGTTATGTTGAGCTGCAGTGAGCTCTCCATAAATTTGTGGACCAGGGTGTGGACCTCCTGCTGGTACTGGGTCAGGGCTTGTGTGTCTGTAATGTGTGCCACCATGGCCATGTCATCTGCATATTTAAAAAGTTTCAGCCCTTCTCTGCTGCTGGTAATACTGTTTGTGTATGCAGAAAAGAGAAGTGGAGATAAGACGCAGCCCTGGGGAAGCCCCATTTTTAAAACCATTGTGCTGGACTTTAAACCATTTAAAAGCACATGCTGTGGCCTGTTTGTTAAAAAGTCCTTTATCCATAAAATCAGTGTGGGGTGAACCTGAAGTTGTGAAAGGCAGTGAAAAAGGGTGTCATTGTTTACAGTATTAAAAGCTGATGAGAAGTCCATGAATAAAATCCTTGTGTGTGGATGTGTGGAGTCCATTTGTTTGGTGACTGTATCTAAAAGCATGAGACTGGCATCATCAGTTCCTCTTTTTGCCCTGTAGGCAAACTGGAATGGATCCAGTTTGCCTTCCAGGTCCCCCAACAACTGACGACAGACCACCCTCTCCATGCACTTGCAGAGGATGGATGTCAGTGCCACTGGTCTGTAGTCCTTCAGATCTTTAGATCTTGTTTTTTTGGGGATGGGTATGATGGCCGATTCCTTCCATTGGTGAGGTACAATGCCTGAGTCCAACAGGTTCTGGAACAACCTGGTAAACACTCCTCCTAGCTGGATGGAACAGTCTTTATTATTTATATTGTAATCACCGTGTGTGTGTGTGCGCTTGTATTCCAATCCTTATGGGGACATGTTTACACAGTCACACCATGGGGACCCCTGACACTATGGGGACCAAACTTCAGGTCTCCATGAGGGTTAAATATAAATAAAGGTCCCCGCTAGTACCTGTAGCCTTATAAATACATTAATTTGTTTTGCTTTAGGAAGTCTCCTTAAAGCATGAGGGAAACAGGTTTCAAAGCGATACACGTCTTTTTCGAAGGTTTGAAAATGTGTTTACAAAAAAGCATTTATTTTATGCAATTTTTTGTATTATTTCTTTAATTTATTTCTTTTCATTTTTATTTATAATCTCTTTAAAAATATTGTTTATTGAATTTATTTATTTTTAATGTTTTTTTCTTTAATTTTTATGTATTTATTTTTAATTTAGCCCCCCCTCCCATTTTTTTTTTAATTTTTCAAATTGTATTATTATTATTTTCTTATGATGATGATGATTATTATTATTATTTTATTTTATTTTATTTTTTAATGTTTTACAATCACTACCCAATGACTACTTTAATTGAATTGAATAGACTTTTATTGATCCCTTGACAGGAAAATCATCTATTACAACAGCAGAGAATATGGTGCAGTAACAGGCTGCCCCCTACAGGCACCAGGTCACATTCCATTAAAGAGATGAGAAGGGAAACTTGCAAGTGCACATAAAGATCATAGGCACTAGTGATGCGCGGTTAGGGGGTTTTACAGAAACCCGCCCCGCCCAAACCCAAGACGTGGCTCGGCCCGCCCCGCCCAACCCGCATGATGTCACGTATCGATAAACCCAACCCGCCCGCTATCAAGTATTGATAAACCCAACCCGCCCGCTATCAACCCGCGAGCTTAAATTTGTCTCTAAACTCACATAGTACATTCGCAGCATCTTTACCTTGTGCTTCTAATGTTAAAAGCATCATTTTTGCCTCCTTTCTAACGTCTCAATATGCACTCCAGCACATAAAATAGACTCCACCCACATCATCACTCTATAAAGCCAACACATACAACGTTTCCGTACAACCTTCGCATCGCCTGTTTTAATCTTCTCCCTGATCAAGTCCGACATTTTCACTCTTATCTCTGAGTGTTCAGGGAGATTTTGGCGCTAATAACAAATAACAAAAAGTTGGGATAAAACAGCATTCAAAACAGGAACTGACGGGCTTGCACATGCGCGAGCCGAGCACGTACGCACACACACACACACACACACACACACACTTCAGCGGG
Organism: Siphamia tubifer; assembly: GCA_020466265.1. NCBI lineage: Eukaryota > Metazoa > Chordata > Actinopteri > Kurtiformes > Apogonidae > Siphamia > Siphamia tubifer. The sequence continues at coordinate 36,377,827 of CM035789.1, forward strand.
TATTGATCATCCCTGACCCGCCCCACTCGCATCCGCAATATGTATTAATACTGCGACCCACCCCGCCCGACTCGCGGGTCATAGGAGAATTAAGTGTACGAGTAATTGGAAGGAGAGGAGAGACGAGGATGCTACTGTAGGTTAGCGGGGCTCCTTTCCGTTTCATAACACGGCTGTGGAGACTGCTCCATGCACGCACACACCTCTCTATCCTCCCTCATCGGTCTTAACATGGTCTGTAAAGATATGAAGGCAACCCTTTCCTGTAGATGGCAATGCAAAGGATGTGAAAATAACGTGGCTGTTACCCATTCATTCTGACTGGAGCGTGCCGCCTCTCGTGGAATGAAACTGCCGATGTCAATTGAGTTGTCTTTCATCATCATATTTTTTATATGTCGTTGATTATTCTTACTGAGGTTATTTTAAGTTGAAATATTGTATACCTTCAGTCTATCCATATTGTGCCATTTTTGGGAATGTCGTATGGAAAAATGCGGGTATTGATCGTCCCTGACCCGCCCCGCCCGCATCCGCAATATATATTAAATATAACCCGCCCAGCCCGCAATATGTATTAAAAACTGCGACCCAACCCGCCCGCCCCGCGGGTCACCCGCGGATATCCGCGGGCCAGCGGGTAGCCCGCGCATCACTAATAGGCACACATTTTAACACAAGACCGATAACATTACTCAAAATCCATGAGGTGGAGATTTTTCTTCTTGGGACAGAATGTGAAGACAGTGGTATAAACAAAGATAAGTTTGAGCACAGACATATCATTGTAGGAGAATTCAACAACACATGAGGGATAACACAAAAGGTGTCATGACCTCCGCTCCGGTGACCTTTCCCCCAGTCATTTCCACACTCACCTGGTCCCACACTGCGCAGCTGCAAGCCGTTCCTCATCTGTGGCTATAAAAGCAGTAAGGCTTGCAGTTGCCAGTGCGGGACCATTCAGTATTGTCACCTCCATAACCCGGACAACTTTCACCATCTCCTCAATCACCATAACCCGGACATTCATCATCACCACGGACTCTGGTCGTTTGTTCCCAGGTTTTGTCTGTCTTGTCTTTATGTTTCTTAGTTTTGTTATTAAATTATTTTTCCATTCAGTACTGTGCAATGGAGTCCCCCTTCACCTCACCCCGATCCTGACAGAATGGTCCCGCCAACCATCTGGACTCCGCCAGTGCTGAAGGGACCCTTTTTGTTTTAGTTTTCCCCGGTCTGTTCTGTCTAAAGTCTGTCCAGTCTTGCGTTCTGTCCCGTTCTGTGTATCTGCCCAGCGGTCTGTGTCTCTGCCCAGCATTCTGTGTCTCTGCCCAGCGTTCTGTGTCTCTGCCCAGCGTTCTGTGTCTCTGCCCAGCGTTCTGTGTCTCTTCCCAGCGTTCTGTGTATCTGCCCAGTGGTCTGTGTATCTGCCCAGCGGTCTGTGTCTCTTCCTAGCGTTCTGTGTCTCTTCCTAGCGTTCTGTGTCTCTGGCTAAGCGTTCCGTGTCTCTGGCTAAGCGTTCCGTGTCTCTGGCTAAGCGTTCCGTGTCTCTGGCTAAGCGTTCCGTGTCTCTGGCTAAGCGTTCCGTGTCTCTGGCTAAGCGTTCCGTGTCTCTGGCTAAGCGTTCCGTATCTCTGGCTAAGAGTTCCGTGTCTCTGGCTAAGCGTTCTGTGTCTCTGGCTAAGCGTTCCGTGTCTCTGGCTAAGCGTTCCGTGTCTCTGGCTTAGCGTTCCGTGTCTCTGGCTTAGCGTTCCGTGTCTCTGGCTTAGTGTTCCGTGTCTCTGGCTTAGCGTTCCGAGTTTCTGGCTAGCGTCTTTTCGTCTGTCTTGGTCTTTTTCGTCTCTTTGGTCGGTCTTTTCGTCTGTCTTGGTCTTTTCTGTCTGTGGCTGTCCCTACCTGTTGCCTGTTGCCCATTGCTGGCTTCTGTCCCCTTTCCCTGCCTGTTGCCCGGTTCTGGCTTCTTAGTCCCCTGTCCCTGACTGTTGCCCGGTTCTGGCTTCTGTCCCCTATCTCTGCCTGTTGCCCGTTGCTGGCTTCTGTCCCCTGTCCCTGCCTGTTGCCCGTTGCTGGCTTCTTAGTCCCCTGTCCCTGACTCTTGCCCGGTTCTGGCTTCTGTCCCCTGTCCCTGCCTGTTGCCCGTTGCTGGCTTCTGTCCCCTGTCCCTGCCTGTTGCCCGTTGCTGGCTTCTGTCCCCTGTCCCTGCCTGTTGCCCGTTGCTGGCTTCTGTCCCCTGTCCCTGCCTGTTGCCCGTTGCTGGCTTCTGTCCCCTGTCCCTGCCTGTTGCCCGTTGCTGGCTTCTGTCCCCTGTCCCTGCCTGTTGCCCGTTGCTGGCTTCTGTCCCCTGTCCCTGCCTGTTGCCCGTTGCTGGCTTCTGTCCCCTGTCCCTGCCTGTTGCCCGTTGCTGGCTTCTGTCCCCTGTCCCTGCCTGTTGCCGGTTTATGGCTGCCTGTTGCTTTTCTCCCCCTCGGATTTCCCCCCTCTTCCTTACCCCGGACCTTTTTGCCGTGTTTGGCTGGGTCTCGCCCCTGACCTTTTTGCCGTGTTGGCCGGGTCTTGCCCCGGACCTTTTTGCCGTGTCTGGCTGGTTTTCGCCCCGGACCTTTTTGCCGTGTTGGCCGGGTCTCGCCCCGGACCTGTTCCCTTGTTGCCCCCGTGTCGGCCCGGTCCTTTTGTTTCATCGTTTTGTCTTGTCTTTGTCCAGTGCCTTGTCTCTGTTCCTTTTTGTCGCTCCCTGCCACAGTCCGTGGTGACCCAACCCTATCAGTTTTGCTCCTGCTACCAACCCAGTCCACTCAGACCACTCAGTTCTGAGGGTAATCCGCCCAGGGGGTTTCCACGCCGCCCTGCCCAGAGGGATTCCACACCGCTCTGCCCAGAGGGTACTCCGCCCAGGGGGTTTCCACGCCGCCCTGCCCAGAGGGATTCCACACCGCTCTGCCCAGAGGGTACTCCGCCCAGGGGGTTTCCACGCCGCCCTGCCCAGAGGGATTCCACACCGCTCTGCCCAGAGGGTACTCCGCCCAGGGGGTTTCCACGCCGCCCTGCCCAGAGGGATTCCACACCGCTCTGCCCAGAGGGTACTCCGCCCAGGGGGTTTCCGCGCCGCCCTGCCCAGAGGGATTCCACACCGCTCTGCCCAGAGGGTACTCCGACCAGGGGGTTTCCGCGCCGCCCTGCCCAGAGGGATTCCACACCGCTCTGCCCAGAGGGTACTCCGACCAGGGGGTTTCCATGCCACCCTGCCTGGAGAAGTACTACTTAGAAATATATATAAAAAAAATTTTTTTGAGCTCTGGACAATGGGGGGGGGGGGGTCTTTGTTTTTTGTTTTTTAGGGGCGTCAGGAGCCGCCCCTTAGGGGGGGGGGGGGTACTGTCATGACCTCTGCTCCGGTGACCTTTCCCCCAGTCATTTCCACACTCACCTGGTCCCACACTGCGCAGCTGCAAGCCGTTCCTCATCTGTGGCTATAAAAGCAGTAAGGCTTGCAGTTGCCAGTGCAGGACCATTCAGTATTGTCACCTCCATAACCCGGACAACTTTCACCATCTCCTCAATCACCATAACCCGGACATTCATCATCACCACGGACTCTGGTCGTTTGTTCCAAGGTTTTGTCTGTCTTGTCTTTATGTTTCTTAGTTTTGTTATTAAATTATTTTTCCCTTCAGTACTGTGCACTGGAGTCCTCCTTCACCTCACCCCGATCCTGACAAAAGGAGCCCAAACAGAGACCTCTCATTCTACTCTCTGAGAAAAATTAACCCCTTTTAAGGGTATATTACACCCTTAAAATAGACTGCACCCTCACATCACTCCTCTGCCCTGCAGATGTAACTTCCTCAGTTCATCAACCTCTGCCCTCAGTCCAGATAAAACTCTGAGCTTCACCCAGTTGTCCTGTAATGAAATCTAATCTCCTTTGTGAATCTCCGGAGTTCCCCAACTTGCAGATTGAGTCACCACGGAGCTAATCTGTCCCACACAGTTCATAAGATTGTCCTGGGACTGGATCATCGACAGCTTTAGTCTGGTCACAGTGTCAGTGAGTTCCGTGAGGAGCATCAGAATTTCGTCACGCAGCATCAATGGCCCTTTCGATGCTACAATCTTCCCAACTTTGCAATGGATCAACATTCCTCCCAGGCAAAAAGTGAGGAAAGTTACCACCATACATCCAAATATGTAGACATCTTCGATGTCCTTGATGGACAGAGGTGTCAAGCATACAGCCTACCATTGACACCATGAATCCCTGCTGTGCCGAGACAGGCTTGTCCCTCGAGGACAATCTGGCTCTCCAGGGCCAGGTTTCCTTGATGAGTAAATGGAATTGATCATATTAAATGCCCAATTAATTAAATCCATGGTTTAGGCGAAGACAGGTCAATGGGGGCTTGAAGGAAGAAAAACTTCACGAGACAGGCGCACACAAGAGAAGACAGAGCTGAAGGAGGCCCAGCAGCCAGCTGCAAGTTAAGCACAAGGTCGGGGGCAGAGAAGAGGAGGAAGAAATGTGACTGCTCTGTTCGCTGGTCAGAGTGGAAAGTTTGATTTAAAAACGTGGTCCTCATGAGACATAGAAACATGTGTGTTATAGCATATTACGCAATAACTCAACACGCACTGATGCATATATACATAGAATGAAATGATCAATATTGCAAATGGTCAAGGTCACATTTAGCAGAAAAGTCAAAATCACATTATTGGCTCTAATTCAAGAATGCGTTGTCATAGAAACTTGAGATTGCCACAAAATAGATGTGAGACAAGGCATTCTCTGAATACTTGTTATTTATATCATTTATTTTATATTATGGTATGAACTAAAGGAATTTTCCTATAAACCAACAACATCTGTTCATACTGTTTTCCTGATTTAGTGTCTTTCACTAGTAAATTTTCTCCATGGTAAATATTGGTTTGATACAGGTTAGGTTTTTCACACAACCCAGTTTACATTGTGTCTATTGCACTTACAGGTGAACTCAACACCTAAAATAATGCTAGCTAGATCATGTGGTTCCTAAGATAATTGGCAACTACCATAACATTTATGATTTAGTTGTATTTTGTTGAGAGCCAAACACAGTATTCAACCATTTTTTGTATGTTAAATTATTTCATATAGTATTGTTACCTACCCCACTGAAGGCAAAGGATTTGCCAGCAAAATTATTTGCCCAATTCAAACCAGATTGGGTTTATAGATTGCCAGTGATCATTACTTTTATGGAGAAGTAGGTCGAAGTTTAAATAACACCCACTATAAAGGCTGTCTACATTTTATTTCAATGTACTTAAAACTTGGCACATATATGCAAACATCAGCACATGCATAGACATGAACTGGATCGATCCCAAAATAAGTTACAATACATGCAGGGTTTGTTGTGCCCAGCACCACTGTGTGTGTGTGTGTGTGGTTGTGTCTGTGTCTGAAGCAGAGCATGAAACGGGCTTTAAAAGTCAGACCCGAACCAGCCCAATAGAACTCGTCCCAAGCCCGGCCCAGGCCTGATTGAACTGATAAATAGAAGTCTTCAGAGAATGCCTAATCTCACCCGTTCATGAATTAGAGCCAATAATGTGATTTTGACCTTTCTGCTAAATGCGACCTTGATCTTTGACCTTTTGCAATATTGATAATTTCATTACATGTTTATATGCGTCTGTGCATGTAATATTATAATAATATATCCAGCATTGATTACAGGGTTCATACATTTTGAAAAAAACATGATAAAGTTTTGGAATTTGAAAAATCTAAATTCTAAGCTTGGAAAGGTTTTGGAAAAGTAAAAAGACCCAGAAAATTTAGGAAAAGTCATGGATTTTTTTTTTTTTACACAGCATAACAATGTGTGATTAATAATAATAATAAAAAAAAAAGATAGCCCAAGGGCCCTCCAGACCTCACAGCTGTGATGTCTTGCTATCAACAAAAGGGAGTCATTCAATAGATCATAAAATCAGAATTGAAATCCATTGAGAATTGAGGGAAGATAAGCGATTTTAGTGAATTGTGGACGACGATGCTGCCAGATGAAGCACGATGGCAATAGCTTATCGCAACTTTGTCTACTGTCTGCACCACCCATTAATACTGCTTTGTGTTTTTTTAACTCATCCGGACGAAGTCACGATGAATTATTGCCATCGTGCTTCGTACGTCGTCCATTCGTCGGTCGTCCACTATTCACTAAAACTGCTTCTCCTCCCTCAATTCTCAATAGATTTAAATTCTGATTGATTCATGAGATAGATCTAAGCATTAGGAACAAAACGTATCACTTGTTTGTCGAAATGTAAAATTGTAAGCAATTTGTTTACAACATTATTTATTTATTTTTCCAGTCTGGCACTAAAACCGCTTCTCCTCCCTGAATTCAATGCTGATTGATTCATTAGATATATCTAAGCATTAGACACAAAACCTATCTCTTTGTCGAAATTTAAAATTATATACAATTTGTTTACAACGTTGTATATTTTTCCTGTCTGGCACTAAAATCACTTCTCCTCAATCAATTCTCAACAGATTTCAATTCTGATTATATGATCTATTGAATGACTCCCTTTTCTTGATAGCAAGGCAGCACAGCTGTCAGGTCCGGATGAGCACAAGGCCATTGGTGCTATCTTTAAAAAAGTTCTCGGGTAAAGTCCGCTAGTTTTGTCCAAGCGTACTTGCCGTAGTTTAGTGGCCAGCCTTGCCGATAGCAATGCGCATGCGCGGTGCAAATCGGGTCCCCGTGCAGATCGGGTAGTTAGAGATCCAATCCAGGCATACAACTGAACACATAGATAGGAAATTCACCCTGTGTTTGGGTCAGAAGCTTGGTAAATGGTTGTACAATGAGAGAGATTTCGCATCTACACAATAACAAAGTGGCTTGCATATAAGTAAACACGTAAGTAGTGCTTCGAAGGTCGTTTATGCAAATGTTTGGTCTATGAATAGTTAGCTTTACCTTAGCAATAGTTAGCATTGGCTGTATAGTACCAGCTTTTTCAAGTCATGCGGTTATGGTAACTAAGCAGTACTACATGGGCATACCATTGTTATCGTAGTGGTGTATGGGGGTGCCAAATTCACAGCTCAAACAAAATCCATCATCTTCAAACATCACACAGTAGTTTATCATTTCACCTTTCATTTGGCTAACTGCGGTAGGTAGCCTCACCGTTAGCCTGCTAGCCTCATTTTACGACAACAACTTTGACCAGGGCCAAAGTTTTGTTTTGAGCCCATTCTTTGCGTTCACGTTTGTGTTTAACAACTAATGCGAACTTTTGATGGAATTGCAGACCAGGCTTCCAAATGGTGATCATGTCAGGTACAGCCACTGTGCTGCAGCAGTTTGTCAGTGGGCTGAAGAATCGAAATGAAGACACCAGAGCGAAATCTGCCAAAGACCTGCAGCATTATGTGACTACAGAGCTCAGAGAGGTAACCGCATCCACACGCATGGTTTTTAAATAATGAAAGCTGAACTGATCATGCAGTTTGACTAAGTGGTGAATGAATGCTGCTGCCAGCAAGTAATGCTAAGATATCAGCTCGCCATAGTCATATATTATCAGATATGAATTTGAATCAGACAGTATTTTTTCCTGCTCGTCTCCCTTTCTTATAAAACTGTTTGTGACTGTGACCTTTATAGTTGAGTCAAGATGAAGCCACTACATTCTACGATGAGCTAAACCACCATATATTTGAGCTGGTATCCAGCTCAGATGTAAATGAGAAGAAAGGAGGCATTCTTGCTATTGGTAAGTTCAGAACAGTAACATGCAAAATTGAGTCAAATCTTTTTTGAGTATCAATGTAAACAGTGTATAAAATGGAATCTGTGACTTGTTCCAGTGAGCCTAATTGGAGTTGAGGGAGGCAATGCCACCCGAATCAGCCGCTTTGCCAACTACCTGCGTAACCTGCTGCCGTCCAGTGACCCTGTGGTTATGGAGATGGCCTCTAAAGCTATGGGCCATCTGTCCATGGCGGGGGACACCTTCACGGCTGAATATGTAGAGTTTGAGGTGAAGAGGGCTCTGGAATGGCTGGGGGCAGATAGGAATGAAGGCAGGCGTCATGCTGCGGTGAGTGTCAAGCTCGGGCTGTGTTGTTTGTTATTAGAATAACACCTCTTTGGCCTGGTGTTTATGTATTTTAAGGATGAGGGCAGAGAACAAATCGATTCTATAACAGCATACAATGTTTCTCTGTCTTTTGAACAAAAATATATTGACAAGTTTGTGCTTTTAGTTGTGTTTTTATCTGTGGGATGATAAAAGTGTTTTCTGTTTCCTCTTAAATTCAGTAATGTTCATATATCCTTTAAGCTGTAGGAGTAAGAAATTGGAAGGTGATGTGGAAAAGTCTCTTCTCCAATTTATGTATTTATTCTTTTGTGCCGAGCCACAGAATCACGTCTGAGGAAATGCTATTGATCTGTAATTACAGCTGTAAATACATTTATTCTGCCATATCTATTATATAGGCCTGTGATGTAAAGGGTAGATTTTCTGCATCCTGAAAACAAAGTCCACAGAAGTGAATAGAAGTCTTGTTCGGTCTCACATCACTTTTCAATTGCAATAAGCTGAAAGGCAATTATGTACTTTGGAAATTATGTTACAAAACTATAAAGCGCAGCAGACTTAACATATCTTGAATGTACTAGGAGGAAGTTGTGAGTTAAAACACTTTATCATTAGTTACTATGGTACGCACTTGGATAACTGAGGCCAGCGGCATTGGTTTCATTCCAAAACATAGTTTGTGTTCAATGATTCCTTTCCTAGCTATATGAAATATTGTACCCCTCCCCTGTCTTTCCTTATTTTCTTTATAGCAAAAAAAACAACAACAACAACTTAGAGTTAAGATGAAAATTGATTCCATATGCAATGCAATGGTCACCCTCCCTCAGTGGAGGGTGACCTGACCCATGCACTTTGATTCATTTTTTTTTTTTTAAATTTTGCTTTGTATTTGTCCTCATTATTTGTTGCATGTATTTCCTTCACTGTAGTGTAGAGTTGGCCTTTTGTATTTTTGCAGTTCTTATTTGTAGTTTTGTACATTGTCCGTTTTTCAGTGTGATGGTTACTATATTCAATCTTTTCGCACTTTTGGAATTTGCTGCTAAACTGATTTTCATTGTTCCCATAATAGTGACAATTTTTTTTTTCTGGGTCTCTGTCATACTGATGTGAAAAAATATGTCTTGAAGTGAACTTGCGAAGCTCCAGAAAACCTGAACCCCAAAAGACAATAATGATGAATATGATACTACTGACTACTTCTACTACTACGACTTATAATAACAAAAACCAAATAACAGCACGTTGCAGGGTTCTCACCAGGAATTTTGTACAGTGTAACTTTAACTGAGACGGCCCGAGACTATGCGTATGTGCAATAGCCTTCATTAAATCTTGTGAGCGGCCGGTGCAAATGTCAGGCAATGAGCATCATGCAGATGCTCCAAATGCTTGTGATTTAGGTCACTAGTCACTAGGGGTGGGAATATTCATTCATTCATTATCTGAACCCGCTTTATCCTCACTAGGGTCGCGGGGGTCACTGGGGGCCTAATCCAGCTACAATGGGCGAAGGCGGGGTACACCCTGTATGAGACGCCAGTTCATCGCAGGGCTGACATACATAGACAAACAATCACTCTCACATTCACACCTATGGCCAATTTTAGATTAACCAATTAACCTATCAGTGCATGTCTTTGGATGGTGGGAGGAAACCGGAGTGCCCAGCGAAAACCCACGCGGACACGGGGAGGACATGCAAACTCCACACAGAAAGGTCTGGTGTGGGGTGGGAATATTTCACTCACAAAATGATCTGATTCAAATCTCATTTCACAGACTGTGATCCAATTCATAAAATTAGTAAACGATTTGATACGATTCAAACCGATTTTGTTCAGTTTGATTCAATAAAAATTGACAATTTAACTGCAAGGACTTGTGTCATAGAGATAGTCATAGATCTATTGTCATAGAGACAATAGATCAGGAACTACTGAACATAACTTCACACAACTTAAACTGAAGTCTTTACAATATACCTGTAGACAACTGATATTAGTGAAATGTAAAACTGATAATTTGGTGTTTCTAATTTACTAGGTTTGTAAATCTCTGCTCATTTTTAAATACAAAACTTAATTTCCCTCAGAAACACAAAATAAAAGATAAAAATGACATAAAATTGAATTATTCCTGCAGATGTGGGAATACACTGAGAATAACTCTGAGGTTAAACATAAAATACAGTTTTTTACTCTTTTTGATGAAAATCAACTGAACAACATGATCTGTCTAAGAACACTAATGTCATCTATATCTCCTGCTTTGAATAAAAAACTCTTTCTGATGCTATTCAGGTGTTTACAGATGCATTTTTTTTTTAGATATGACAGCAATGGGAGATGTAACTCTCTTCCACCACTGGAGTGGATTAGGGTTAGGGATCAGAGGTCAGGGTTTGGGATTCATCTATTTTCAGGTAAAGTCAACTAAAGTCACATATATTATTAGCGATTAATATTTTGACTGGGAGTCGTGTGACACAGAAGTACCGCTGTTACAGAATCCCGCACGGGTCCACTTTACAAACCTGTGTAGATCAACCACGGGTCAATGGTTCTATACAAAAACAGTGGTTAGAAGCTAGTTTTAACATGTATACATTTCTTTAAAATAAATGGTATGTCATTGTTAAGCCACTTGGCCACAAATATAAAGGTCAGAATTAGAGATTGGTGGCTGGACCTCAGGAAACAGTTTCACGGCTGTAAATCCAGACATTGGGCATTCACTCGGATCTCATATGACACAGGCTGATATCCGATTCAAATCTGTTTATCTTTACACCCCTACCATACATGGCATTATGGAAACAGAGACATAGTAATTGTAACCCTAAGATTGGAAGCGACTTAATTTTAGACAGGAACGGGTCAATTGAGAGGAAAGAACGGCTGAGGTGAGGAGACAAAAAATTAACCTAGATAAGCACCTAGTTGATAAAAACAAATGCACATGGTGTTATCTGTCAAAGTAAATCTCTTTCACAGCACCAACTGCCCCAATAAAGAAGTTGTCTCGCATAAATATGGAAATATTACACAAGCAAATGTGCTCAAAAAACACAATCCCACAACCTGAAAGGCAATGTAGGAGCTCTAATCACAAACGTAACATTTCAAGGTGACAGTGTAACAGTGCTAATCACAGCATAACATTTTACACTGACGGCGTAACATTATGTTACGCTGAAATGCACTGGCGAGAACCCTGCATTGTATTTATAAGTGGCTTTCTTGGCATTCAAGGACACTATACAACAATCAGTATTTATTATTGCGTATCATTTTGTTCATGTGGGTATTTTTCTCTCACAGGTGTTGGTGTTGAGAGAGTTGGCTGTGAGTGCTCCCACCTTCTTCTTTCAACAAGTCCAACCCTTCTTCGACAACATCTTCTATGCAGTGTGGGACCCCAAGCAGGCCATTCGAGAGGGGGCTGTGTCTGCACTGCGGGCTTGCCTCATCCTCACTACTCAGAGGGAGACGAAAGAAATGCAGAAACCGCAGTGGTACAAAGTAAGACATTTCACAAAAAATACATTTTATTCTGCTGTGTATCATTTTTCACATCTAGTATGGGCTTTTTTCCCCATTGTTGTTTATTGTATTCTTTATTTGCAACAGCAAACATTTGAAGAGGCTGAGAAGGGGTTCGATGAGACTTTGGCCAAAGAGAAAGGGATGAACCGTGATGACCGCGTTCATGGTGCTCTACTGATTCTGAATGAGCTGGTTCGTATCAGCAGCATGGAAGGAGAGGTGAGGCTTGAATGACCTGAAACAACACACCCACCCACCAGTACTATTTTTCTATGACTAAATTTTAACACACTTGCTGAGGTGGCCAATATATACAGTAGATTACAGTAGAAGGTCATTGGTAACTTTAACCAATGCTTTTTCTGTACTATGATGTTCCATAAAACCTGACTGGAAATTCTCAAGTAAACTGTGAGCTTGAAGGAAATGGCATAATGGATAGACTACTGTTTTCTTCAGTCTTTAATATGAATGGAAGGTTTGATATAGGTCTATAGTTGGGTATAACTGTCGGGTGATGTCTGGGCTTTTTAAGAGGTTTGAGTACAGTGCGCTACAATGTTTTCGAAAGTATCAGCTTCAGACATTACATTTGCTTAATCTTACATACTTTAATAAGATGTATCAGAAAAAAATTACTTTAGTGCTGGTTAGCTCGTGTTTTTAATATATATGATGGTGTGTTATTCCACATATATAGCGGTTTATGTACATGTATACAATGGATTTGTAAATATTCTACTAGAAAGAACCTGTAAAGTGAATGGATCATAATGTGCAGACAGTGTTTTGTAGCACACCTGAGACCAATATTCCTTTGGATTGAAACCTATTCTCTTGTTCATTCTAAGAATTTCACATTTTGACCCTAGACTTATCTTGGAACCTTGAGCAAACCAGCATTTAAGACTTGAGGTTTTTTTATAACTATCACACATGTGGTAACATTTCATTAGTTTTATTCCAGAAGCATTTTACTTGTAGACCAGTAACAAGTAGTAAGTAGAAACTATGTAAGTTTCTACTAGACATGGGTCAAAATATCATCTAATGCGTTTTTGAGGTTTATTCACAATCCATGGTTTGACTCCCCATTATGTTAGTAATAATCAAACTGTAGGTTATTACAGGCTTTTGCTGGTTCCTGGGGATGTGAACTGTTTGTGATGGAGGCTTCTTGTTGTATCCCACTATAAACTCTATTTTTGCCCAATTTTGGACCAACCTCATTACAATATGTTTTTTTTTTTTTTTTTACAATATTGTTTAAAGCACAGATAAGACACATTTAAAAATAAATTGATCAGAACTTTTATGTGCAATTAATGTACACATGTAAAAGGCAGAAGACATAATACAGCTTCATATATAGAGACAATACTTTATTTATCGGTGTGGATATATTTAACATGCAATTGGAACAGGAGGGGAAAACTGGCCCATAACTTTAGTTCCAGCCTTAGTCTTTCTGACACTGTTTTTGGTTTCATAGCGCATGCGTGAGGAGATGGAAGAGATCACACAGCAGCAGCTAGTCCATGATAAGTACTGCAAGGAACTAATGGGCTTCGGAACCAAGCCCCGTCATATCACGCCCTTCACCAGCTTCCAATCTGTGCAGCCACAGCAGTCCAATGCTCTCTTGGGTCTGCTGGGCTACAGCACACCTCAGGGCTTTCTGAGCTTTGGAGCCACACCAGTTCCTGCCAAGAGCTCCCTGGTAGAGAGCCGATACTGCCGAGAGCTGATGGAGGAGAGATTTGACCAGGTATGCGTCACAGCTAGCTACTTTTTCCAACAATTTACTTGACATGACAGTTGAGACATTTATTATTCAGCTCTTAACCCTCAAAGACACAAATAGCCAATTGCGACCAAAAGCATCCGTTGCTCTAAAATATTTAATAACTTCTGAACCACTAATCCTATCAGTATATGTAATTAATTGTTGTAAAATACAATCTGTCATGTTTCCATGGTCATCCGTCATGACCCATTTGAATTTTGAGGTGCTCTCTGGTGAACATGGAAACACTGCCATCTTCTACAACATTGATTCACCAGGAAAACCCATGGAGTTAGACACATGGCAGAGGATGGAGGCACTTATTTTTATGTTCAGTTATTGATATCTTTACTGAAAAAGTCAAGTTTTCAAGTAATTTTTCATGTATCTGATATAATAACCCTCAACTTTAATCTGAGCTTTTAGGAACATACAGTTGTGGTCAAAAGTTTGCATATGCTAGTAAAGAATATGTCATGACTGTCTTGAGTTTCCAATAATTCCTACAACTCTTATTTTGCTTATTAATAGAGTGATTGAAACACACACTTCTTTGTCACAAAAAGCATTATTGTAGTTTGGTTCTTTAATGAATTTATTATGGATCTATTGAAAATGTGACCAAATCTGTTGGGTCAAAAATATACATAAAGCAATAAGCGATAAGCTTGATTAAATTTAGTTATCTACAAAGTTGTGACAATCAAATTAGCTTGATGACATGGCCTCTTAGCTTCTTTTGAGTGATTTTGATTGACTACAGCTGGTGATTCTCTGAGCTCATTTAAATAGGCCTCACTTGATACAATCAATTTGTCCACAAACAGTACAATGGGAAAGTCAAAGGAACTCAACATGGATCTGAAAAGGTGAATTATTGACATGAACAAGTCAGGAAAGTCAGTTGGAGTAATTTCAAAGCAGCTACAGGTCTCTAGAGAAGCTGTGCAAACAATTGTTTGCAAGTATAAAGTACATGGCCCAGTTGCATCACTGCCACGATCAGTAAGAAAACACAAGCTATCACCTACTCTTGAAAGAAAATTGGTCAGCAGGGTCAAGAGTTGACCAAGAACCAGCAAAAAACAGGTCTCTGATGTTTTAGAGCAATGGTCATCAACGTTTTTATGTCCGAGATCCCTACCCTCTGCCCTAGATAGCAAGCAAGATCTGCTTCTTGAAGTGTTGAAAGAAAAACAAATCCAGACGAGACTGTTTCAAGTTGACACTTTTTAATTAACCTAATTTTATCAGAATAGGATTAAAGACCCTGGTTGAACATTTTGATTTCTTGTGAGACCTAAATAAATGATATTTTCAGTACAAGATAAAATGGAAACTAACCTTTCACAAAAATATATAGATGTACTGTTCTTTAATACACCTTCAGGTGCTACTTGGACACATCATCAGTGATGAACCCGGGGTCATAGGGTGTTTCGGGTCTTTGATCATCAAACACCCTCGCACGGGCGACCCAGCCGGGGGTGATCAGTCCCCGACTTCTGTCCAAGTGGCCCACTACTCCATGGGTCCCCCCTCCGGATCCATAGCCATCTAGAGGCTTTTTCCGCAGCCTCAAGCATGCTTTTAATGGCTCTTCGGCACAGCTGCCCTTTTACTCCAAGAAGTTTAAGAGTTCGGGGAAGTGATTGGCCAGCGAAACCCCGACACCCCACCTCGACTGGTTCGCACCGTGCTTTCCAGCCTTTGCTTCGACATTCAGCCACCAGCTCTGCATATTTCGCCCTCTTGCGCTCATTGGCCTCCTCCAGTCTGTCTTCCCAGGGGACAGTTAGCTCAACCAGAACCACTTGTTTTGTCGACTCTGATGTTAACACCACATCTGGGCGGAGTGACGTGGCCAGAATATTCTCTGGGAACCTAAGCTGCCTCCCCAGGTCAACTTTGATGGTCCAATCTGGGGCCGTGGTGAGAAGCCCCCCGGAGGCACTTGGCTGATGTTGCACCTTTTCCCCAGCCCTGACAAAGGTGATGGCCTGCTTGGGGGTGTGCTGGTACCTGCTGCTGGTGATTGCTAAACCAAGTGTGTCAGCCAGGGCCCTAAGGACCTGGTCATGGCGCCAGCGGTACCGTCCTTCCCCCAAAGCCTTCGGACAGCAACTGAGGATATGCTCAAGGGTGGCCCTTTTCTGGCACAACTGGCATGCTGCAGTGTTTGCCAAACCCCAGCGCTGCAAGTTGGTTGGACTTGGGAGAACGTCATATACAGATTGAATGAGGAACTTGATGTGCTGGGGTTAAAGTCTCCAGAGATCCGACCAGGTGATTTTTCTCTGCTCGGCGTGCTCCCACCTCGTCCAGGCGCCTTGCTGGTACAAAGCCACCATCTTTACCCTGCGATCCTCCTCAACCTCTGCTCTGATCTCATCCTGTACCATATGACGTTTCTCCCTTCCTCTGGCTTTGTCGTAGCGGGGCTTGGGAAAACTACCAAGTCCCACCCGACCTACTGCTGTGTTACCAACCAAGATGCTGTGCTGTAGTCTTGCTTCTGCTCTGTCGATGGCTTCCTGAGCCTTCCACTTCCTCCCAGTTTTCACCCGGATTCCTGCTGTGGCAACTTTTTTGTCGGCGGAGTCCCGGTACATCATGAGCTCCCTGGCACGAGTGACCATAAACTCCTCTGCCAGGCCGCTGAAAGGAAGTGGAATGGGCATACAAAGCGATGCTGCTGAGGGATCGGGGGAGCCCAAGCCACCTGCAGAGAGACTGGCTGATGGTCCGTTCTAGTGTCTCCACCATTGACATGGGCACCTCGTAGACGAGCAGGGGCCACAGGAATCTTGGCAGGACTCCATGCTGGTACATCCAGGTCTTGAATTTCCCCGGAAGCCCCGACTTGTCTACTGCTGTGAGCCATGATGTTAGTTCAGCCTTGGTTTTCTGGAGTGCATCCGAGTCCCTCAAGGAGCTGTTGAAAACCTTGCCCAGGCTCTTGACTGGTTTTTCTGTCACCGTTGGAATTGATGTCCCTCCTATGGTAAAGCGGAACCGATCAGCCACCCTGCCTTTTTTTAAGACCAGAGACCTGGACTTGGTGGGCTTGAAACTCATCCGCACCCAGGAGATGAGCCGCTCGAGCCCTTGCAGCAACCATCTGCAGCCAGGAACAGAGGTTGCCATCACTGTAAGATCATCCATATATGCTCTTATGGAGGGCTGCCGAGTGCCGGATATCGACAAGGGGCCCCTACACTCCACCTCAGCTGACTTTACAATCATGTTCATGGCCAAGGAGAAGAGTGGCACTGAGATTGTGCAACCTGTTATAATCCCCTTCCCTAGGCGTTGCCAGGCAGATGTTATTGCTCTCGATGTTACCCTCAGCTGGAAATTGTTGTAATAGTCCAGAATGAGGTTGGTGATGGACGCCGGCACATGGTGCCTTGTCAGTGCCGTTTCAACGAGCTTGTGGGGGATGGATCCGTAGGCATTAGTGAGGTCCAGCCAGAGAGTTGCCAAATCACCTCTGCTTTCCCTTGCCTCCCAGATCAGCTGTGACACCACCCCTGTGTGCTCTAGGCATCCTGGCACGCCTGGTACTCCCCCCTTCTGCACTGAGGTGTCTATGTAGCTGTTCTTCAAGAGGAAGTCTGGAAGCCGTTGGGACACTATCTTGAAGATCTTCCCTTCGACACAGAGCAGTGAGATGATGCGTAACTGCTCGATGTTGTCTCTCAAGCAGTTTAGGGCACTGCTTGTAGACTCTGTATGGGACTCCACTGGGGCCTGGGGAGGAGCTAGATCTTGCAGCCATCACTACTTCTTTGACCTCTTTCAGGGTGGGCTCTACGGTGTTGAACTCCACCCCGGGCTCTGGTGGCTTTACCACGGCCTCACATGGCCCGAGGTCTTGGTCCCTTGTTGGATCGCTGAAGGTGGTGTAAAGATGGTGGTTGATTTCTTCCAGAGGACATACCAGGTTGCCGCTCTTCTTCTGTCCAAGCAGTCACTTGGTGAAGCTGAACGGGTTGGAAATGAATGCTTTACGCCTCTTGGCCCTCTCCTTCCCCTTCCTTCTATGCCATTCAGCTCTCCTGAAAGTGGTGAGTTTGGCCCTCAAGACTTGCCTGAGCTCAGACAAGGCGCCTCTCTCCTCCTCCCTCGCTGCCCTGAACTGCCGTTTCAGGGTCTTCAACTCCTGCTTCAGCTGCTTCAGCTGTATATCTGTAGTGAGCAGAATGAATGAACCACCAATTACTCAGATTGTTTTCAATATCAACTAGTAATTTTTATGGACAAAGGGTGATTATAGATACATAGTAGCAGTAGATAAATAGATAGTAGGCATATAAACACAACAGGTAAATGTTTAACTATATATATATATATATATATATATATATATATATATATATATATATATATATATATATATATATATATATATATATATATATATATTGAAAAGTAGAACCCCTGGTGTTCCTAAACCACTACATCAGTTAATACCAAATGGCAATCACAAGAACATTTACATTTGGTTTGATGTGATAATTCTTGGAAGTTGGGAGAATCTGGATTTTTATGGCACAGTGCTTTAAAACCAGCTTGCACACACCACACATCACCAGGCCCGTCAGTAGTGATTGCCATGAGTTTAATGGGGATGTTATTTTCTTGGATATAGCTTTTAAACACATCATAAATATCCTCACCTCACATTCTTTAATTGAAATGGAGAAGAGTCACGATGTTCTCCTTCATTGTAAAAGACCATCCTGACAAACCCAGCTAGCTGAGCTGTGTCTGTTACATCCAGCGATTCATCCAACTGCAGTGAAAAATATTCACCACGCCCCAAAGTTGGGTCTTAGGTGCAGTAAGGTGTTCTAAATCAGTGTGCTAAATCAGGCCTTCCCAAAGTCGTCTCTTAAACACCATGGAGAACTTGGGAACAATGCTGAAGGAACGAGACCATGACAGAAAACCAACCAACTTAGCCGAACTGCATCGATTCTATCAAGAGGAGTAGTCAAAGATTCCACGAGAAACTTGTGGATGGCTAATGAAAGCATCTTATTGCAGTGAAAATGCCCAATGTTAGCTTTGCTGTATGTATATTTTTGACCCAGTAGATTTGGTCACATTTTCAATAGAGCCATATTAAACTCACAAAAGAACCAGACTTTATGAATGTTTTAGCTAATCCGGGGATGAGCTATTGCTGTTGCGCTTTGTCCGTCGTCTTCGTCGTCCACAATTCACTAAAATCGCTTCTCCCCTTCATTTCTTAATGATTTCAATTCTGATTGATTCATTAGATGGATCTAAGCACTAGGGACAAAACGTGCCTTTGTAAGCAATTTGTTTACAACTTTGTTTACTTTTTCAGTTGCTCACTAAAATTGCTATCCGCAGTTCTCAACGGATTGCATTTCCGATTGATTCACTGAGTTCAGTTTCAATCCCAATCAAAGAAAGTAATTGGCCGAATATTAGTTTCCACCAACAACCTCCTACGTAGAATTTAACAGCTTTAACCACAGTAATATGTCATTATTCAGTTACCTACTTTTGTTCAGTCAGATGCTACCCCAAAAGAGCTTTGGGGGCTTTGTATAACATTCCAACTGTTTTTGGCATTTGTTGATAAAAACAGACAGCCACACAATGGTATTGATTTTATGATCTATTGAATGCCTCCCTTTTGTTGATAGCAAGCCATCACAGCTGTGAGGGCCAGATGAGCACAGGGCCATTGGCCCTATTTTGTGTGACAAAGAAGTGTGTGTTTGAATCATGATCACAGAAAAATGAGAGGTGTAGGAATTATTGGAAACTCAAGACAGTCATGACATTATGTTCTTTATTAGCATATGTAAACTTTTGACCACAATTGTACATGATCAGTAGATATAGTAAAATACCTGATTGTCACAGAAAAATGCAAAGTACAGAGGACACTATAATAAATTATCATAAATCACTTAAGGATTGTTAAACAGGGAGGATAATTTGGGAACTGCTGCAAAAGTAGCACTGGGTCTTTATGGGTTAAAAACAGAAACATGTACATCATCCTCTTGCATTTACAGGTTTTGTTAGATGTAAGAAATTTGGAAGTGTGATCATATACATATTATTCTATTGTTTGTTGCCTCAAATGAGACAGATTAGGTATATTGTACCTAGGCAGATGTGGTTGAAACTTGCATTTTCCTTGAGACCCAATGTTTCACTTTTCCACTCCAGTGCTTTGTAATTGCAAAATCAGATTTGACATAACACTGCTGCTATGTCCAGGTGTGTAGATGGGTTCTAAAATACAGGACCAGTAAAAACCCGCTGATCCAAATGACAATCCTCAACCTGCTGCCGCGTTTAGCTGCCTTCCAGCCACACACGTTTACAGGTGAGTCGAGATAGGAGGTCTGGTAGCATTTTGACACAATATTGTTCATTTACTGTTTCTCATTACTAAACGCACTTAAGAATTTTTAGGGCTGTTGTACTAATGTATAACTATATATATATTCTAATTCCTGTTGTATTAACTCATGGCACTATCTCTATTTGTTCATTAACCCTGCAGACCAGTACTTATCTGACACTATGGGCTACTTGCTGGGCTGTCTGAAGAAGGAGAAGGAGAGAACAGCAGCTTTCCAGGCTCTGGGGCTGCTGGTCGTGGCCGTAAGAGCGGAGATACAGCCTTATCTAACAAAGATCTTGGAGATCATCAAGGCAGCTCTGCCTCCAAAGGACTTTGCTCACAAGTCAGTAAATAAAGCTACAAAAATATCCCCTGAATCATACTTGTAGTACAGTAGTATTGTAAATTGAAGCTGCAACGATTACTTGGTTCTTAAATTAGTTTTCAACTAATTGATGAATTTGTTTGAGTTTTCTGGGTCTTGCATTAAAGTGCTTTTATTGGTTTTTAAAAGTCTTAATAGTCTTAGCCATATTAATTTATCAGATCTGCTTTTAACATATGAGTCGTCTTGGACCCTCAGGTCTTCAGGTAGTAAGCTTTTAACTGTTGCTAGAGTTCACGCTAAAACTCATGGTTTAGCCTCACTCAGTTTTTATTTCCCCATACTATGGAACAGTTGACCTGAGGATCTCAGGTCTGTTGCGAGCGTTCAGTTTTTTAAAAGTAAACTGAAAACCTAAATTTTTTGGCTTAGCTTTTAATTAAATTCCTACTTTTAGCATTATTTCATTATGCTATTTTTATTAATTAATTAAAATGTTTTAACTGTACCTTAGCTTTTAATTAAATTCGGCTTTTAACATTGTTTCATTATACTATTTTAATTAATTAATGATATTTTTTAACTGTACCTGCAATTGTGGAATAATGGGGGGTCTAATGTAAAGCACTTTGTGCTATATGCAACATGCATGAAAAGTGCTATATAAATAAAGTTTGTTTGATAGCTTTGGGTATTTATCTAGATTACTTCTGATTATTTCAAATCTCGATTTGAAGTTAAAAACTGAACCAATGCAATAGCCTCACCTCCCCTACAAGGAATGGGGTAATTAATGATGGTTATGCAGTCGAGTACAAACTCCTGTGTGTATTGTGACTAAAACCGACAGAATAGAACACATACAGCACCTAAAACAGTGTTTTTGGCAGTACAATTCCATAGCAAGAACTTAAATGATTTTAGTTATTATCAAGAAACCATGTAAAATTGCTAGAAAATGGCTCTTAAATTCCTATGATATATTTTGTTGTTAGAATTATATTCATCCAAATAAATGTGCCTTTAGTTGTACCAGCATTAAAATGAACAAGAAATGGAAGAGTAAAAGGGGGATCAAATATTTTTCCCCCCAAGTGTGTGTTATTTACATCAGGGTTATACATTGTGCCATAGTGTTAAACCAAGTCCCTCTTATACATGGATCTGACCTTTTCCAATATACAACTATCATCCTTTTGACCTGTAATATTGCAAGGTCTATGAATTTGTGTCATTGCAGTTTCAATTTAAAATTCTTTGGTAACATGTTTAACATCATCTCATCAATAGTTTTGTGCTATATATATATATATATATATATATATATATATATATATATATATGTATATATATATGTATGTATGTATGTATGTATGTATGTATGTATGTGTGTGTGTGTGTGTGTGTGTGTGTGTGTGTGTGTGTGTGTGTGTGTGTGTGTGTGCACCTTTAACATTTATTGACATTATAAATGTCAATATATGTATGTATGTCAATATATTATAAATAAAAATAACTGCTTCATATAACGGCCAAGTTCAAGTTCCTGTCCCTGTTATGTGCAGGAGGCAAAAGACCATGCAAGTAGATGCCACAGTGTTCACCTGTATCAGCATGTTGTCCAGAGCCATGGGTCCCAGCATCCAGCCAGACATCAAGGAGCTGCTGGAGCCCATGCTGGCTGTGGGCCTCAGGTACACCAGAGGACTTTTACTATATGTTGAACTTCTTGTGTTAGAACTGGTTTCATAAGACTTAAATTCTGGCCTTTGGTTCATAGATTAAAAATTCCACGCACCTAAAATCCCATTCATCCAATCCTACCCTTGTTGACAAACCAGGAGTAAGAAGTGCAATATTTTGGTTTTACAAACAAGAAAGACAAAATCATAAATTCAGAGGCACCAGTTTGCAAACAGTTTTTTATAACATGCCTGGCGGAAGGTGGAAACACTTCCAACCTCTCTGAACACTGACAAGAGAGGCACCCAAACCTTTATGCTGAGTTCAGGGAATGACAGGTAGGAAGAGTTTTTTTCTTAAAATTCCAGGAAGCCATTGAGTTTAACATATTTTTGGGAAGTGAGCAAGTCACGTCGGGCCAAAAAAACCAGCCTTCAATAGCAGAGAATGTGACGTGCAGACTACCCTTTTCAAATACCCGACAATAACTTAGTAGTCTAGTTGTAATAGTTCAAAGTGCATGCACAGCACAGCCAGCTAAAAGTTAATTTTGGTTCATAACACTCTCGCTGAAAGACGAACATTATCTTTCAAAAAACAAATTCAGTGATCTATTGGTCGCAAACATTATTGCTGCAGCTGTCACTCTCTCGCTGTTGTCGTGCGCTGCTGCACGGAGACATGTAGAGCCTAGTCTTTTTTTTCTTTTCTTTGTTTTTCTTTTTTTTATTCTCATACCCCTATCAGTTACATACAGTTAAATAAAGTAATTAGAGTAATAACCGAAAACAACACACTATAATGGAGACACACAAATACAAATATACAAAAAGCACAATTACAGTATATGCATATATACAGTGAAAAAATTTATGGGTGGTATCTTATATAATTCAAATAATCCTATTATATGAGTTCAAAGGCTTCACTTATCTGCAATGTTTTGATTGCCCTTTTGTTTTTAAGTCTTTTTAATGTATCAAAACAATGTCCAATTTCCATTTTAAATTGTTGACTTAATGGTGCTCTTCCATTCCATTTTGCTCTCTATATATGAAATTTTCCAAATGATAATAACAGATTCAATCCAAACATTTCTTTACTTTCCAATTCTTTCTTTGTCTTTAAAATTTAGGCATATACTTATTCTTATTTGATCTTTTTGATCCATTCTCTGCACTGGTCTGGTTTAATTCCTTTTATTTGACTGTTGTTAGAATTACTGTTTATGTTGATAAGATTTTCAATTAATAAAGGCAGTAATGCGATTTTCTATATTCTCTTTTTATGTGAAATAGTATCAAAGGATTAAAATACATGTTGGTACTGGTACCAAAATTTGGTATTGTGACAACACTAATACAGGGTGTTCCATGGGATCTACCCATTCATTTAAATTAAACAACCACACAACAGAAATGTGAAAAATACTCTTAATGATAAAAACTGAAATATATCAGAACATCTCAACAACTTCACAAACAATTAACTATTCATAAAAACCGCAATCATCTGCTAGGTAACATAATTCCCTCTGATTCTAATTCTCATATTAGTTTAGCAGGACTTTTTTCAGCGTTCTCTATTCATAACAGCCAACAAAGTAACAATTCACAATCAGGAACTATTACGCTTAAAAAAATCAAAGTGTTAAAGCCGTCTGTCTTGCTTTCTTGATTGCAAAATCATTAATAATGTCACTAAAATATTCTTTGATCAAGCTCACTTTCAACATTCAAATTCTAAAACCTGCCCTGTGACATGGAGTGCAGGCAGTTTTTAATTCTTTTAATTTTACTGAAGGCACGCTCTCCCCCAGATACAGTCACTGGAAAGGACAAGCAGGTGTGTGTTTCATTCGGTTGGTCGGGGCAGATCGCTACTCGCAGAAGTGAAAGTGAAGCCTATCACCCATTTAGGGACGGCGGGGGTTGATCTGCCTTGGCTGAGTCTGCGCTCTCCAAGTGCTTTTCTAATTTTTGAATGCCTTCCTTGCTCCAGCCCGGCTCTGACTGCGGTGCTGTATGACCTGAGCCGTCAGATTCCCCAGCTGAAGAAGGACATCCAGGACGGTCTGCTGAAGATGCTTTCCCTGGTGTTAATGCACAAGCCTCTGCGTCACCCTGGTATGCCCAAAGGCCTTGCTCACCAGCTGGCCTCTCCCAGCCTCACCAACATCCCAGAGGCCAGTGACGTTGGGAGCATCACCCTGGCTCTACGCACACTGGGAAGCTTTGAGTTTGAGGGTAAGACATTTAAAAGCTTTGAAATGAGAACACGACAATGACAATGCATTTCAACATTTCCACATAGCATTCCATCATTTGATTCTGTTGATAAAAACGAGTGTTAATTGTAAGATTACAGCCCTAGAAGGCTAGCAATTTCACCAGTAGTAGACTCAGGTGCAGTACCCAAGATGAATAAAAATATGCAGCGTGTTCACAAAGTCTCTTTACAATTTAATTAAAGGGGACATATGGCCATTTTCCACCAGGGAACTGTGTTCTCTGTCTGTGGTCACAATACCACAGTGATGCAGAGATACAGAGGCCTCTTCAACCTGGAGAAACAGCCCTTTTTAAAACCCTGTTTTTGTGCTTCATGCTTTCATGCAAATGAGTCACAGCTGACTCCGTCCCTCTCTTCCACATTGTACCGAGAGGAAGAGAAGAAAGAAATGGAACCTGATAAGGTTGAGGCAGAGATAAAGAGACGAATACACTGATGAAATAAAATCAGCTGGTGAGAATCAAAGTGGACCGAGTGCTGAGTTTTTTTTTTTTTTTTCTTTCTTTTTTTTTGTCTGCATTTTTTCTCATTGTTTAACACCACAGAGAGGGTGTCAACATTGTTTGAGATCAATGCATTTTTTAGTCTTGCAGCCAAATATTTTAATATTTAGTGCATGTGTGTGACCATCACCGGTCCTCCTTGAAAGCTGAGCAGACATCCTTTATTAGAACTCTCTATTATAAGCCAGGGAGGGCAGTGCTACACCTCAGTGATGTGTGGGGGAAACAAAGACTGGACAGGACAGACAGGACGAACAGGGAAAGAAGTTAATAGGCGGTGCTATTGCAGTTAAAAGATTGAAAGGTGGTGTGTTATTCCCAACTTTTAACTGTCCATCAATAAAAATAAATAAATCGAAAAAAGAGAAGAAAACCAAAACAGCACAAAAGAAAAAGAGAGTCAATAAATAAATAATTAAACAAAAACGGTACTGAGCATCATAGTTGTGGATGACTTGATAGTGTAAAATAGAATGCAATAGAATAGAACAGAACAAGCCAGAGGGGGACACCAGTGCAAGAAGAGAATGAGTTTAGGGTAGAAATCCTGGAGAGATTCTCAGCACATTCTGGCGGGTCCCATCATTCACTGAAATGGAACTCAGCAGTAGCTGGCAAGACCCGATCAAACATGCAAGTGCGAAGGACCCCGAAGCCCAGAACAGCAATCACGGCAAGGCAGGGCCAAGCTAACAGGGCACCCCCCATCCCGGGTCGTAGGAGCCACAGGGTGCCGCCCCCAGAGAGCTGCCGGGGCCACCGTGAACGACGCAAACCCGAGGAGCAAGAGGGAGCAGCTACAAACCCCCCCAGCACACCAAGGCCGACCCAGATGGTCCGGGGCACGAAGACCCACCCCAACCCCCCCCCCCCCCCCCCCCCCCCACCCCAGCCCCCACCAAACCCCCCAACCGACCTGCCCGACCACAGCCCCCACACAGCCAAGAGGCCAGACACAGGGGCCGAGCGGCCCACCGAAGGGGCGGCACCCAGCATATCATGACGCGGGCCGCCACTGGGAGCCGGCCAGAGGATACTGGGGCCGGGAACCGATGTGAGCCCAGAGGGCAAAAATGGGCAGTGTGGTGGGGCCCGGCGACACCAACAGGGAGGCATCCCGCACACCAACCGCACCGGCCCCAGGCGAGCGCAGTACACCCACGGCCCCCGCCCCCCGCAATGCGTCCCAACACCCCCCTAGGACAGAGCCACCACACGCCATCAGCCCGCAATACAGCCACAGCGGCCACCAGAATGGCCAATCCAGCCCCAGCAGCCCCCCAAAGGCCATCGCACCAGCTTGGACCTGACAGGGAAGCAGGAGAACCCCCCCCCCCCCCGACCACAGCCCCAAGGTCCCGGGGACCCCCAGCCACAGCAACACAGATGGTTGTCCACCCCCGCAACCCCATAGCCACAAGGGGGCCGGATCCCACCAGCGAGGCCATATTAGTGAAACCCCCCCCCCCATTATTCCCTATTAATATGTCTCCAGATCCCTGACTGGAGACATTATCCCTGCACCGTGATAGTGTAACCCTGAGTGTCATGTGGTGCATTAAAAGTGGAGAGGCTGGGTGAGGCATCCAGGGGGCAGGCCAGAGGGCTACAGAGGATGGCTACTCTGTAGCCTGCCCTGGCCCAAGTTCCCCGAGCCGTCCCAGACCTACTCCCAAGGTGTGAATGTGTGTGGTGCATTAAAAAGAAATTAGAGAGCAGGGGAGGCAAGCAGGGCGGGTGGGGTGATGGGGAAGAGACAAGGCCGTAGAGCCCTGCCATCTGCCCCACCACCGAGCCCATCTGCCCCCACCCGCCCTCGAGGCCCTAACTGTTGTGTCCCTATATGTGCCTAAAGGTAGCTATATACAGTGAGGTGTGAAGTGTCCCTCCCGAAAGGAGGGACAGGCCGCACCACCCGGAAGCGAGGGCCACGAGCCCCCACGCCCACTCCAGAGCCAGCACGTCCGGGACACAGGGCGCCCACCCCGCAGCACCCCCGAACACCCCCCCACCACCACCCCACCACTCCCCTGGACCGCCCCTAGACCCTGACAGAAGCCCCCAGCCAGCAGAAGCTAATCTCCAGTGGCGGCCCACAGGCAAGTGCCGAGGCCTGTGCCTGGACTAGCCAGAGCCACCCCCCCAGAGAAACCACCCGGCCCCCACCCCAGCCCCCCAGGCAGCGGAGGGCCCCCAGCCCCCCCAGGGGAGGGAGAGGGACGAGGACGAGCGGCCAGGCAGGAGAGGAGGGAGGAGGAGGGAAGCAGAGCAGGAAGGGACAGGGGGGAGACCGAAGAGCCGACCCACCCCAAGCCCCAGGGCCAGCCAGGGCGCCCCAGAAGCGATCAGCAGCCAACACCCCCAAGACCCCGGGAGAGCGCACAGGTCCAGCAGGTCCAGGGCTCAAAGGGAGAGACGCCGGGAACAACCACCCCCAGGCAGAGGGGCCCGAGCCATGCCGGCCCCACGGAGCCAGAGAGCGATCCCAAGAGCAGTAGGAAGGGACACCCCTAGTGCATGCACAAAGCCTTGAGGTCCATGGTGCCATCCTACTTAAAAATGTAGAGGGTTAATAAGCTGAAATAAAGCAGAGAAAAGTCAAACCATTCACACAGACAGAATAATAATTACAATTTTATGACGGAAATGGCAAACGCTCACATACAAGCGGAGGCTACAGATTAATATTTATAGATTTGATAAATGGAGACCATTTTTCTTTGAAGGAGTCCAATTGTTTTTTTCTAATAGCAGATATCCTCTCTAGTGAAATGTATTCTGTGAGGAGGTTCAGCCAATGGATGATGTTGAGGGCTTTCTTATCTTTCCAGTTAACTAAAATAGTTTTCTTGGCGATGGCGATAGCTGCAAGTGTGGGCTGGATATAAATATGTGGAAGGGCTGTTTGTGTTAGATCACCAATCAGGCAAACATTTGGGGAATGCGGAATCCCGCAGTCCAAAATATTGGAGAGTTTCTGTGTGATTGTTACCCAAAATTGATGGACGGGTGTACAAAGCCACAGAGCGTGAAAGTAAGTGTCCGTCATGTTTTGGGTGCATTGCGTACATGTGTCTGAGTGAGAGAAGCCCATTTTATACAGTTTATATTGTGTTATATGTGTTCTGTGAAGCACCTTAAATTGAATCAATTGTAAGTTGGTGTTTTTAGTCATTTTAAATGTATTTTCACAGATCTGGGTCCAAAAATCTGAGTCAAAAGATTTAGTTAAGTCTTTTTCCCATTTTTGAGTTGGAAAGTGTATAGAGTGTGTCTTTGAGAGTAAACTATACATTTTTGAGAGATTCTTTTTATTTCTTGGAGAGAGTTTCACAGTGTATTTAACGAATTCAGGTGGCTGTAGGTCCGTTGGCTGTAAAGTAGTCTGAAGCGACGGAATTCTATTTGTAATCGTCTTCTTTACCTGTAGGTACTGAAGAAAATTTCCATTTCTTATTTCAAATGTTTGGAATAAGTTTGTATATGTCCTAAATGTGTTGTCATCCAGAAGGTGATGGAGGTGAGTGACTCCTCTCTCTGCCCATGTGCTGAAATAAAGATCTATTTTATTTTTTGTTAAATCAGGGTTCTGCCAGATTGGGGAGAGTAAACTGGGTTTTAATTGGGAGCCTGTGATTTCCAGTGCTTTCCACCAAGCAGACAAGGTGGAAGCGATCATAGGGTTCTTGAAGCAGGAATGATGCTTAAGGGCGGAAGTGATAAAGGGAAGGTCAGAGATTTTGATCTGGTTACAATCTAACTGTTCTAGTTCCAGCCAGGACTTATATTCTTCATGTGGATGTATCCATTTGGTGAGATATTGTATTTGGTTGGATAAATAATAATATATGAAGTTGGGAGCCTCCAGTCCCCCTTCGGATTTATTCTTCTGGAGGGTAGTCAAACTGATTTTAGCCTTTTTATTCTTTGAGTAGAATTTACCGATAGCGGAGTCTAACGATTGGAACCACTTTGATGTGGGTTTAAATGGAATCATGGAGAAGAGATAGTTGATTTTTGGTAATATTTTCATTTTGACTGTCGCTATACGTCCCAGAAGGGAGATGGGGAGGTTGTTCCAACGCCTCAGATTTTGTCCAAAAGTGGAGTGAAGTTCAGGTGAACTAATTCTGAGAGTTTGGAGGAAATATTTATGCCCAGATATCTGATATTGCCAGTAGGAAAAGAATAATGCGAGTTTTGAACTGCGGGATTCCACGAGTTTTCTGTTAAGGGTAATATAATTGATTTTGACCAGTTGATGGAATAGTCTGAAAGACGCGAGAAGGTTGTAATGAGGTTAAATACTTCCTTTACTGACGTTTTAGGTTCTTGTAGATAAAGTAAAATGTCATCTGCGTATAGGTTAATTTTATGTTCCGACTCTAGAGTGCAGATACCTTTGATATCGGTGTTCTGACGTACAGCTGTTGCTAATGGTTCAATAAAAATCGCAAACAGTAAGGGAGAGAGCGGACATCCTTGTCTCGTCCCCCTTTGCAGACTGAAGTTTGGTGAAGTGATCCCATTAGTGGTGACTGTAGCCTTGGGTGAGTTGTACAGAGTTGATACCCACTGTATGAACGATTCTCCGAAGCCAAATTTGTGGAGCACAGCAAAGAGAAAGGACCAATTAACTTTGTCAAAGGCTTTTTCTGCGTCTAGCGACATAACAATAGCTTTTTTGTTGTGGCGTTGCGTCAAGGAGATGAGATTTAGAAGTCTTCTGATATTGTTGGTGGAATGTCGGCCTTTTATAAATCCTGTTTGATCGCTGTGTATTATTGACGGGATGATTTCCTCCAGCCTTAAGGTGAGAGCTTTTGAGATAATTTTGATGTCTGTGTTGATTAGTGACAGAGGTCGATAGCTAGAGGGAAGCGTAGGATCTTTGTCTGGTTTCAATAATAATTTAATTGCAGCTGTATTCATGTGCGGACTGATATAACCATTATTTTTCATCTCTGTCACTGTCTAACATACTCACATACTGTCTAATGCACATTGCAATTCTTCCATAGTCAATGGAGCATCTAATATGTCTCTGTCATTTGACGTTAGTTTGGGCATGTTTAAGTTGTTGAGAAAATTATGAATATCTTCCACGTTTGGGTTAGCTGCTGCTGAGTATAAACTCTGGTAATAATTATAGAAGGTTTGGTTGATTTCCATAGGTGACTGAGTATATTTTCCTGAGGGGTCCTGAATTGCTGTTATGAAGGTTTTTTCTTTATTGCGCTGGAGTTGGTTCGCCAGAAATTTTCCTGATTTATTATTGTGTTCGAAATCGTTATATCTTAGTTGTTGTAATAAAAACTCTGTTTTCTTGGATAGGATATTATTGAGGTTTAGTTTTGCATTTTGTAGTTAGGACCATAATTGATCACTTGGGTTTATTGCATAATTCTCTGTAAGTTGTTTAATTTTTCCTTCAACTTCTTTCTCTGTTTGTAGGTCTTTCTTTTTCTTGTATGAGGAGTACGATATTATTTTACCTCTGATTACAGCCTTTCCAGTTTCCCAAAGCAAAGATGGAGACAAGTCATGAGAGTCATTATTTTTTAAAAAGTCCGCCCACTCATTCCTTATTACTCGATCAAATTCTGGGTCTTTGAGTAGAGAAATGTTGAGGCGCCAGGTCTGAGGAGATTTGGGGATGGAATCTATTTGCAGGCTGACAGATATTGGTGCATGGTCGCTGATAACAATTGGGTGGATTCTAGTGGTAACTTTATGTGCGATAGAGTTATTTAAGAGAAAAAAGTCAATTCTTGAAAATGTTTTGTGTACCGCAGAAAAAAACGTATAATCCCTCTTCGTTGGGTTTTTGAGTCTCCAGACGTCGTCTACTCCAAAATCTTTCATATAATCCTGTATGACTTTAACTGATTGTGATTGTTTTACATGTATTGGACTATTAGATCGATCTACTGAAGGGTTTAAAACTATGTTAAAGTCGCCACCGATAATAGTTGTTGAGTTAGCAGATAAGTCTGCTAAGTGAGAGAATACAGTGTGAAAGAAGGCTGGATCGTTGTTATTCGGAGCATAGAGGTTTGCAATAGAATATAATTTATGGAAGATTGTTGCCTGGATAATAATATATCTGCCTTCTGGGTCCGTTACTGTACTGTTTAAAGTGAATGGTACTCTCTTATGGACCAGAATGGAGACCCCTCTTTGTCTGCTATTATAACAAGATGAAAAAATAATACTATAATTCGAGTCTGATAAACATTTTTCTTCCGACTGTAGTAAATGCGTTTCTTGGAGGAGCAAAATATCTGCTTTTAATTTAGACACATAGTCCATGATTTTAACTCTTTTTGTTTGTGAGCGCATGCCATGAACATTCCAGGCTACAATATTAAACTTGGACATAGAGAGAAAAGATATTCTGTCACTAAGTATGTAGCAATATAATATAACATCTGTGTGTGAGATGTAAACAGCAGGTCAGGATCTACATATACATCATATAACAGCACATCATTGTCTGAAAAACTATCAACAAACACAATATGAAACATACAAACACAATAAACATGGGGGGTACATAGAGTGTGAGTGAGAGTGTGGGGGGTGAGTGTGTGAGAGGGGGAGAGGGCTAAAGGGAGACGTATAGAGAGGGGGAGAGAAAAAAGGAGGAGGGGGTTCTCCAGTGGGGAGTATAGGTTAGGAGAGTGACGTTTACAACTGTGGGATTTTTTTTTTTTTTTGATTATATTTTGTAGCATAAATGATTAAGTGATACACTAATCGTTTAAGCCATTTTTTTTAGAAGAGCCAGGGGGTAGTGGAGGGTTCCCGAAATAGTTGTCCATCTATATATAGTTTGTCCACAACCAGTGCAGTCCGTTTACCTTTCTGTCTGTGTTCCTTCATGATGGGGTATAGAACTTTGCGCCTCTCATTTATTTCCCTGGGAAACTGGTCGTTCATCCCGAATGTTGTGCCTTTCAGTTCCCGTCCTTTGCTTCTTACGAGCACTTTCTGTTGGAAGTGCTCGAATTTAGCAATGATGGGGCGGTGTCGGTTACCTCCTCGGGGTCCGAGCCGGTGGACGCGGTGGAAAGTGATGTTATTTACCGTTTCCGCAGGGATTTTAAGCGCCGACACCATGAAGTTTTTAACAAGAGTCTCTGGGTTGTCCAGTGTGGACTCGGGGATACCAGAGAAGATCAGGTTGTCCCGCATGCTCCTTGACTGAATATCCAGGACGGTCTCCCTCAGGGTTGTGTTCTCTTTTTTTAGCTTATCCACCTCTGACGAGACCGCTGTCAGCGTGGACCGGAGTTCAGTGTTGTCCATCTGCAGATCCGCTATCTGCTGGTGGGTGAACTCCAGGCTTGCTTTCAGGTCTTTTATTTCCTGGTGAAGCAAACTAAGGATATCGAGCTTTTTCCAGAACACTTACCTGGACATCCGTGACCTCCAGGTCTTGTGTGTTGGTCGCGGAGTCTGCCTTCTTCCTCTTGTTCGGGTTAGCGTCTTCCATCACGCACCGGATGAAGTAGTCGTCTATAAAATTCTCGAGGTTCTCCACTATGAATACTCACCGCTTCCGACCTTGAGCAGGCTGTTCTGCTGGGTTGTTGGTTTGTTGATTTATTTATTTATAAATATGTCGAGATAACGGCTGTATATTTTACTTATCATCTAGCAGCAGGCAGCCGCCATGTTGAATTTCGTCACTCTCGCGTTAGCTCGTCACTCTCGCGTTAGCACCGGCATCAATCCTCACGTTAGCACCGGCATCAATCTAGTGTGCTGAGTTTTATAGCCACAGCGCCTTTGGGTCCTGGTCAGTTAACGGCCCCAGTGCCTCCAGGTTCTGGTTGGTTAACAGCCCTGGTGCGAGTTTGGGCCCGGTTTGTCTGGACCTGGGCCGGCCAGATGAGCCACAATGCCACGGACCAGCCTGTCCGATCAACTCAGTTTAGACCAATCGCGCACCCGTACACATGCACAGTGACCACGGCTCAGACCCCAATGCACCAGATGCACACTGGGATACGATAGCAGAGGTGTTTGTGACCCGTAGGTGGGGTTAGCTGAGCTGGTGGGGCGGGATGGGGTGGGGTGTTCAAATGAATCTATGTATGAAGCATAGAAAATCCAAAATGGAGCATTTTCATCCCCCTCCAACAAGAAATGGGTCAGGAGAAAAGGAGATGTTTTTTGTTCATAATGTAAGGGTCTCCTCACACAAAAAACAACATATTTGTGTTGTAAAAACATTAAAAAGTGCATTTAGCATGATATATCCCCTTTTAAAAATGTACTACAAAGGCAAATGAGACAAGACATTAACGTAGTGGGATCATGTGCAATCCAGTCATAGGTCGATTACTGTAAATATTTACCATGACCTTTTGACTGAGGTCACCCACAACTCCATGACCTTCAACCAACCATCATTTTGCAGCAAGATGGTGTACTACCACATTGGGGACTGCATGTTAGTGGGTTCCTAAAGCAAAGATTTCCTGACCGGTGGAAGATAGTGCCCAAATCCCTTGACACTTCATTCACTAGACATCACTCTCCTAGATTTATTTCTAGGAGGTTGTGTTCAAGATATTCTGTCCCACACAAAGATATGGGATATATCCACAATTTGAAGCAAAAGATCACTGATATCATTGCCACTAATAACTGGGTTTCCATTACAGTTTTCCACAAAATAAAAGTGATATTTCTACAATTCCTATAAAGTGTACTTGTAGGCTTTTCCATTGAAAAGTATTTGGCTTCTGATTGATGATTCTAGTAAAGTCCCCATCGCACAATATGCTGTAGAGATAGAGAGGGGTGTGTGGTCCACGTGGAAATGGTAAATGGACTGCACTTATATAGCGCTTTTCCACCCTCATGGTGCTCAAAGCGCTTTTACATTAGCACCACATTCATCCATTTACACACACACTCATACACCCGGAGGTTTCTAAGGTTCTCTCAGTCCTACTGGGAGCCTAAGTCAGGGCCAAGGACACTTGGACATGTGGACAGCCAGAGCTGGGATGCGAACACTCTGCAGGTGTGCGTGATCACCCAAAGCAAAGGTGTTATTTGGGGCAGTGGTTATGCATGACGAAATTGTGGATCTAGAATTTCCAAATGACCCAGGCAACATTTAATGCATGCATTTAATAATTATTGGGGTGGCCACGGCTCAGTTGGTAGAGTGAGTCGTCCATTAACTGAAGGGTTAGCGGTCCAAATCCCACTTCATTATAGTCAGTCCGTTGTGTGAGTGGGCATGACACTTCACCATCCTTGCCTCCAGTGTCACTCACACGGGGGTATGAATGCTTATGAATGTTTGGTGGTGGTCGGAGGGACTGTAGACGTGAATTGGCAGCCACCACCAGGGGGAGCATGTGAGAGTGAATGAATAATCAATCAATAATGTAAAGCGCTTTGGATGCCTTGAAAAGCGCTATAGCAATCTTATTCATTATTATTATTACCTCTTTATTGAAACACTTGTGGCTGTGAACTTGCCCATGACTAGTGAAAATATGTTTAAAAAAAAAAAAGGATAAAATGCCGCATAATATTTGCGTCATCCACTGACCTGTCAGCCCAGTAGGCAAATGGCTTGTGAGGGACTTCAGGTGGACCTACAAGAGGTATTTCTAGGTTATCATAACAGATAAAGCAGCTGAAAATCAGGGACATGTTGCCTGCTTTCTGTGATTGTCACACAGCCAGTTTTCTGTGAAAAAAAACAAAGTATCTGTTGATCCTATTCATTAAAAGCACTTCATCCATCTTAGTTGTGGACTTAGTGTGGACTCACTCTCCCTGTCTGTGCCTTCTTTATATAACACAGAGAGCAAAAGTTCTGGGAAACTTTCTGGGTCTAAGTAAAAAGTTAGAAAAATTGCCCAAAGTGAGCTGTCTAATGTTTAGAACCTCTGCAGAAGCTGTTGGAATTTGAGTATACACACACACACACCCTTGAATAAATAAATAAAAGAAACACATCTTCAAACCTTTGAAAAATACATGTTTTGCTTTGCACCTGTTTCGCCCATACTTTATGAGGACTTCTGGGGAAAAATTTTATTTATAAGGCCACATCATTTCTATTTTGCTAGTGGGGATGTTTATTTATATTTTACCCTTGTGGGGACCTGAATTTTGGTCCCCATGGTGTCAGGTCCCCATGGTGTGACTGTAAACACATCAATGTCCTCATAAAGATAGGGATACAAACACACACACACACACTCTCTCTCTCTTTCTCCCTCTCTACTGGAGGGCGCATCATCATCTTGAAAACAAAACGGTCTGAAGATGTGATGAAATAATTTATTTCTTAGCGAAAATTGTCAAATTATTGCAGAATATCCTCCAAACCTTATGTGCTATGCCTTGTATAAATTTAAGGAAAACTAATAAATTATGAATAAGCTTTTGAATAAATAAAATGTTTTCAAAAAATGGTAAGAATAGTGGTTGAAAACAAAGTTAAAAGAATATATATCTCGCAGTACGCATTTGATACAGAACTCCCTGATAAAGCATGAATGATGGACTGCAGTGGTCAGTGTATATTCACCGACATGGAAAGCAAACATTGATACTAAATGTTTCCTTTAATATCAGGCATATGATCAGGCATATAACTTATAGGTGAAGGAGGAGATGGCCCATGAGTGCAGCATATCTTTTCTAGTGCTCTAAGTACCAAGTGATTGTATAAGACTGAAATCATAACTTGTTGTAAATTAGGAGTGTCAAATGCATTTTAGTTCAACATTAAGCCCAATATGATCTTAAGTGGGCAGAACCAGTAAAATAATAACAGTGAAAAAGTGAAATTACATTATGGAAATGTTTATGTCTCCAAAGATTCTTAAAGTGTATAATATAACAATCTGAGATGTCTGGAGGAAAGCAATTTTATGCAATATTATGCCTCATCTTATCATTT
Source organism: Siphamia tubifer (assembly GCA_020466265.1). Taxonomy (NCBI): domain Eukaryota; kingdom Metazoa; phylum Chordata; class Actinopteri; order Kurtiformes; family Apogonidae; genus Siphamia; species Siphamia tubifer. The sequence goes on from CM035789.1 coordinate 36,413,424, forward strand.
GACATATGCATATTAACTTGCATATCACAGTGAATCTACAAATACACAAAACATTTAGTAACGGGGACTAATTATATCCCTGAAATGCGGAGCATCAGGGATGTCATGGTTTTGCGTGCACTGCTGCCACATTCGCCGCCGTCGTGGCTGCCACCGCCATGTAAGGTCTTTCGCGTTAACGTGATAACTTTTGAATGGCAATACAACTTTATGAATGGGTGGATGGGGGTGGTGGAAATGATATATGACTGGAAGCATCACGTTTCGGGAATATATACCTTTAGCAGTCGGAGATGACTGCATAGGCCTAGTTAGAATAGTGAACTGTGTTGGCATAAAAAATAAGTACAGCTTATAAAACAGTTTTCCCCTAAGACATGTCATTAAGTGAAAACTGAGAATATTTTGGTTCCAAATGACAGTCCAGTTTAATATATTTGTGTCCTGTCAGTGTTGGTAATTTCATATTTAGTACATTGTGCCTGTGTAACCATGGCAACAGCTAATTCTGCCTTTCCTCATGGTTTTAATGCATGAATGTCAAAATTAAAGCCAGACATCAGATAGCATTTAAAGCAATGGAAATCAATTTAAAAGGTTTTTCAAGGTTTTGTGTTCCTAACTCACTGATGTGTCTTGACGCTCAAGGTGTGAACTGAGTGGTTGCCGTGACTTGTCACATCTGGTATTCTTTAAAAGTATATGGACCATCTGCTGCTCAACAATGTTCTTTATCAATGTGAAATGAGGCTCACAGATGCAGCCCTGGCACTTTGTAACTTACATTTACTTCGCCAAGGAACAGCAGAGTTATCTTTTTTATGCTTGTCCATTTGTCTGTTAGCAAGATGACTCAAAATATCGATAGTGGCACAAGGAACAAGGGAGGGGGGGCTGATCTGCCTTGGTGAAGTTTGCACTCTGAGTGCTTTTCTAGTTTAGAATGTGTTCATACAGCTTTGGAAATAATTGTTGGATCACAGGGACAACGTGGTGAAAAGTCACTATCTGTAAAGGACATGAAATGTTTGCTTTACAAATTGAGTGAATAAATTTTCTTGGTTTAAGTCAATTAATCAATCAATGACATTTAACTTGTGTAGCGCCAAAAAATGTCCACACTACAGGATGCACTGGATTATAAGATGCATGTTCAATGAATGGTTAATTTTTTAATTTGTTTTATATATAAAGTGCACTGGACTATAATGCGCATTAAGCAAAACAGTCAGCCAAACTTTATTAAACACATTCACAATGAGTCTCACCTTTGTTCAAACATTAAGGAGCATATTGACAATAACTCCCAACCTTGTTGAGTTGTAACACATAACAAAACACACTCTTATTCCGCTAAATCTAACATTAGCCTATTGACAATAACTGTCAAAATTGTTCAGTGATAACACGTAAAATACAACATAATACACTGACTTTTTCAGTTCAGTCCTTATACATACACTGTAATATTATGGTGAAGTAGAGTATATTTTTCTCCACGCCATGAACACTGTGTGTGAGACAAAATGGCTTCCATGTCGCTATGCACATCCAGAATTAATCTATATGTAAGGCATTCTGGATTATAAAACGCACTGTTGTTTTTGGAGAAAATTAAAGGTTTTTAAGTGCGCCCTATAGTCAGGAAAATACAGTTATTCTCCTGCGGATTACGAGGGGGCTGAAGCCTATCCCAGCTGACATCGGTTAAAGGTAGGATAGACATGTTGCCAGTTCATTGCAGGGCTGATTGTATAGAGATGAACATGTATGATGTTTCATTTGTGTCTGTAAGTTTAAAGAATATTTTTTAAAGTGCAAGCAAAGCACATCAATCCAAAATACGAAATAAAAAAAGCAAACAAAAAAAAATATTCTAATGAAAAGTATAAGACTGTAATGAAAAAACTGCACAGATTGTGTAAAATATTTGCTTTTGCATCTTTCTCAGTTTTGGTTATTGTTGTTTTCCTTGATTACAACTCCAGCTTTTTCGTTTGCGCTCCCTGACTTTTTGATTGCGTTTTTTTACACAAACGTGGCTGGTTGGGGTGGGACTTTTTTTGGTGGATTACTATTAGTTTATTTATCTTTGACGGACAGCTAAGTAAGCATACCCAATCAGAGCTGCTTCATATGCTTACTTAGCTGTCCGTCAAACATAAACCAATAGCAATCACCAGCCATCATTGTGTTGAAACCGCAATCAAAAAGTCAGGGAGTATAAACAAAAAGGCTGCAGTTGTAATAAAGCAAAAAGGCAACAACAAAAATGCAAAAGCAAACATTTTACATGATCTGTGCATTTTTTTCATAATAAAAATGAAATAATAATAATAATGAAAGTATTAGATGTTGTCATGTGTTGTCCCCATCTAATACTTTCACCAAAAAGCACACAACTGCTCTGATTTTAACCTTCTAAGGGACTATATGATTTATAATTGATGCTTAAAAAACACAAGCCTGTTCCATACATTTTGAAGAATTTAGAATTTAAGTAACTACACTGCTTTAGATTTTTGTGGGGGTTGAACCACATTTCATTTGTAATTGTCCATTCAACCTTATGTTCAGCAACTTTTCAGAATTCATAACCAACATGAATATTTTTTTATTTTTATTTTAGAATCATTCTGAAATGAAATGTTTTAAGTGTTTTTCAGTCAAATATGTTAATAGATAATGAAGAACAATGGTTCTTTCATCAATTGTTTTTTAGATTAAGAATTCATGAAAAAATATATACCCTAATGGGAAAAAGTCTGGGATGGATGGAAACCTAAAATATAGGTTAAAGTTTTGTAAAGTCAGCATAGGAAATTTACTTTAGGGCTTAATACACTTAAAATCAAAGGTCATTCTTTTTTTGAATGAATTTCCTTAATTTCTCACGGTTCACACATATTAATTTTTTTTTCATCAGGACACTCCCTCACGCAGTTTGTCCGTCACTGTGCCGACCACTTCCTCAACAGTGAGCACAAGGAGATCCGGATGGAGGCAGCTCGGACCTGCTCGCGCCTCCTGACACCCTCCATCCACCTGATCAGCGGACACGTAGTCAGTCAGACAGCAGTGCAAGTTGTAGCTGATGTGCTCAGCAAATTACTGGTTGTTGGCATCACAGATCCAGGTAACTAAAAAAGGAGCTGAGTGGAAAAACACACTCCATACAGTGTTGATTTGATCCCTTTTTCTGTCTTGACTGGCCCCCTGAAGGACTGTTTTAATGTAGTTAAATAGCAAAATAAAATTTTCACAGGCTGTGAAATGAGTATCATGACTCAAGACAACTGCCAGCGGACAAAAACATCACTGATGTAAAATGTTTAATACCTGTTGATCCACTAATCCTGTCAATACATGTAAATAATATGCAGTTATTCATATTTTCATGGCGATCAGATATTGGACTGAAATATTAAGTGTTAATATGCTTTAGATGTGTTTACATGACAACCGCGAATTAGCATGTAAAGCATTAGCATGAATGAATTGTTTAATTCTCTCATCAGTAAAAGTATATATTAACATGTAAAAGAAACCCCCTGGCTCACATGATAATTGTCTGCACATGTGGTCCCTACATTGTCAGGTCAAAATATTAAGTGTAAATATACTCAGCACTTAACAACAACAACAAATTATAAGCATCCAACTGTTGTCATGGTTACAGTAACTGAGGCTGTCATTTTCACTCCGAGAGAAGTGATCATGTGACTATATAGTCACATCCCGTGACATATATTGCAGAAAAAGTGTTTCCATTGCGCTTTTGCGATATATTAGAATATTGAAACATCTGAAAAACCACCTCATGAAAGCGTGAAAAGCTTTTATCGATATTTGAGTGTTTTTTCAAAATTCAGGTGTTTCCATTACCACTTTTTTATAGTGATATTTAAATTTTGCGAATTTCCAAGGGTAATGGAAACAGTTAATGATACAGTGAAGAAAATAAATATTTGAACACCCAGCTATTTTGCAAGATCTCCCACTTCGAAGTCATGGAGGAGTCTGACATTTTCATCGTAGGTGCATGTCCACTGTGAGAGAGATAAACTAAAAAGAAAAATCCAAAATCACAATGCATGATTTTTTAATGATTTATTTGTGTGATACAGCTGCAAATAATTATTTGAACACCTGAGAAAATGAATGTTAATATTTGGTACAGTTGCCTTTGTTTGCTATTACAGAAGTCAAACGTTCCCTGTAGTTTTTCACCAGGTTTGCACACACTGGCCCACTCCTCCACACAGATCTTCTCGAGATCAGTCAGGTTTCTGGGCTGTCGCTGAGAAACACAGAGTTTGAGCTTCCTCCAAAGATTTTCGATTGGGTTCAGGTCTGGAGACTGGCTGGGCCATGCTAGAACCTTGATATGCTTCTTACGGAGCCACTCCTTGGTTTTCCTTGCTGTGTGCTTCGGGTCGTTGTCGTGTTGGAAGACCCAGCCACAACCCATCTTCAATGCTCTGACTGAGGGAAGGAGGTTGTTCCCCAAAATCTCACAATACACAGCCCCAGTCATCCTCTCTTTATGCAGTACACTCGCCCTGTCCCATGTGCAGAAAAACACACCCAAAGCATGATGCTACCACCCCCATGCTTCACAGTAGGGATGGTGTAGTCTTCATTCTTCTTCCTCCAAACATGCTTAGTGGAATTATGACCAAAAAGTTCTATTTTGGTCTCATCTGACCACAAAACTTTCTCCCATGACTCCTCTGTATCATCCAAATGGTCATATGCAAACTTAAGATGGGCCTTGACATGTGCTGGTTTAAGCAGGGGAACCTTTCGTGACATGCATGATTTCAGATCTGACGTCTTAGTGTATTACCTACAGTAACCTTGGAAACGGTGGTCCCAGCTGTTTTCAGGTCACCCTGTCGTGTAGTTCCGGGCTGATTCCTCACCTTTCTTAGAAACATTGAGACCCCACGAGGTGATATCTTGCATGGGGCTCCACTCCGATTGAGACTGACCGTCATGTTTAGCTTCCTCCATTTTCTAATGATTGCTCCAACAGTGGACCTTTTTTCACCAAGCTGCTTGGCAATTGCTCCGTGGCCCTTTCCAGCCTTGTGGAGGTGGACAATTTTGTCTCTGGTGTCTTTGGACAGCTCTTTGATCTTTGCCATGTTACAAGTAAAATTCTTACTGATTGTATGGGGTGGACAGGTGTCTTTATGCAGCTAATGACCTCAAACAGGTGCATCTGATTCAGGATGATACATGGAGTGCAGGTGGACTTCTAATGGGTGGACTAACAGGTCTTTCAGGGTCAGAATTCTACATGATAGACAGGTGTTCAAATACTTGTTTGCAGCTGTATCACACAAATAAATCGTTAAAAAATCATGCATTGTGATTTCTGGATTTTTCTTTGTAGTTTATCTCTCTCACAGTGCACATGCATCTACGATGAAAATTTCAGACCCCTCCATGATTTCTAAGTGGGAGAAATGGCAAAGTAGCAGGGTGTTCAAATACTTATTTTCTTCACTGTATGCTTTGCTTTAAAGGTTATGTTTTCATCTAATCACCTGTGAATTTTTTCGAAGCTTTATTGAATAATATATATATAAAAAAAAAAAAAAAAAAAAATATATATATATATATATATATATATATATATATATATATATATATATATATATATATATATAATTTTTTTTTAAATTGACACAAAAGTAGTTTTGGGTCTTAATAAAAATGTATGACTTAAGCTGTAGTATGCAAAGTCTTAAAAAGTTCTTTCTTTACTTAATACATTGTATGAGAATTTACACTGTATGATATTAATGATGATGAGGAGAGCGACTCTTTGTCCATGTAGATCCAGATATCCGATACTGTGTGCTGGCATCACTCGATGAGCGTTTTGATGCTCATCTTGCTCAGGCTGAGAACCTGCAGGCGCTGTTTGTGGCGTTGAATGATGAGGTGTTTGAGATCCGAGAGCTCGCGATCTGCACGATTGGACGCCTCAGCAGCATGAACCCTGCCTTTGTCATGCCATTCCTGCGCAAGATGCTCATTCAGGTAAAGGAAACATTCTGTCAATGACAACATACAGCTATTCATTATTTTTGTAATTGATTAATATGTCTATTAGTTTTTGTGATTTAATTAAACAATTATTTGCATAGGCAAAAAATAGTAAAACTGTGAAAGAGTCGTGTCTGTAAATGACAACTTGTATAAAAATAAAAGGATATATAAAACTGTCTGTATAGAAATACCAATAACAACCCCACATGTAACAATATCTATAGATATACACAACAGTAAGAGCAAGTCCAATGACATCTGCAAACAACATTTTCACTGCAGTTTTCTACACATTTGGATTCAACTCACTAATAACTTAAGATGGAACTAACATACAACTGAAAAAAAAGTAAAGACAAATATGTGTAATATTTCTGTGAAAGATTAATGATGGGTCTAAAAAAGAAAAATTAACATCTAGACATTTTCAGCCTTTTTGTCCTAGTCCCTTCAGAGCTACGCTCCATGTGGTTGTGCTGACCCTGGTGTCACGTGCGTCACAATAAATCTCTGTGAAATAAGATTGAAGCCGACACTTAAACCCCCTTAACACAGGGGTGGTGATCATTGAACGATGAAAAAGTGGCCAGATCTCTCAATGATCATTCAATGAGCAGTCAGTGATCATCAAGATCTTTCAAGTGATCTTCATGGTCTCTACAGTCTCCTCAAAGCTTTGACTTGGTCCAAAACAATCTCTCAACAATCGCCAGGGGAAGCCATCTCTCATCGAATGCTTAAGGCACTCCCAGTGAGCCCTCACTGAGCACATTGAACTCCCAATCATCTCTCGGCAATCTGATTAGTTGATTGTGATTTATTTTGTTCAATTAAAAGCAAAAATTTAAAAAAAGATAAATTAAACAACAGAAATTGAGCAACAAGTAACAGGAAAAAAAGATAGAGAACAAGGCACAATCTAAACAAGCACTGACCGAAAAGGTGTAGGCTGAAGCAAGCAAAGCTTATATTGCCTATTCTTATTACTAATAGAATATTTTCATTCAATATAGTTATTGCATTACTAGTGCATTTACACCAATGCTACTAATTTTCATTCAACAATCATCAAACGTTAGAAAGACCAGACATGACTTGGATTCATGAGACATAACATGTTCTTTACCTTTAAGTACTTTATTGATCCCACAATTGGGAAGTTGTATTTTCCCACAGTGTATTAGATAATTGTAATTGGATAGATAGAGAGGCAGTCTTTATTAATCCCTGTGGGGAAATTCAAAGTAGTCACTGCTCCACACAAAAAACAATCATAGCTCTAAGATGAAAATAGCTCAGTATAATTTGTGAATAAAAAGACGTGGAGTTAAATAAGATTAAAAAAAACCCCTATAAGCTAAAAAAAATTATTCTGCCTCCTAAAACACCTCCTCCCACCTCCCCTCCCATTTAAAGTGTTTGAGTGCAGCCTCTTGGTGACAGTGGGATGCTGCCGTTGTTCATGATGACCTGAGTCTGGACAGTGTTCTCTGGGCTGCCACCACAAAGCCCGCCTCCTTTATATGCTCTTATTCACTTGCTGGTGTTTCTTTTACTATACATTTTTATATACTATTTATTAGAGGTGCACAATTTGAGCATCGCCATCGCAATGTACGTGTGCACAATAGTCGCATCAAAGGTCCTATAATGTAGGAGACAAATGAGCTCAACATTTTTTCATCTAATTTCAGTAGAACCTGACACACTGAGCACATCACAATCATTCTGAACCAGTTTGGAGTGAGTCACTGGTAACAAGACTGAAAAATGAGCAACCAACAAGAGGAAATCACCCAAAACCAACAAGAGAAAATCATCCAAACCCAAGGCTCTGTGCCATAAAAAAAGCAACATAACTTATGTGGAATTAGTATTTTTTTTTTTCTTTCATTCTTTCTTTCTTTCATTCTTTCTTTCTTTCTTTCTTTCTTTCTTTCTTTCTTTCTTTCTTTCTTTCTTTCTTTCTTTACTTATTTGTTTTATTTTTTATTTATTTAATTTGTTTTTTAATTTAATTTATTAATTTTATTTTTAAAATTTGTAAATTTATTTCATTTTATTTTTTATCTTTTTTAACTATTTATTCATTTATTTTTAATTATTAATTTTATTTAATTACTTTTGCTTCAAGAATATCATACTGAAACATATTTCCTGTTTCAACCACGAATCAGTTTGACCGTTTGCGGCACAACACAGCTGTTATATACTGCTGAGTATGTTTTCATATTGCAATTTATATTGCAGGGTTAAAAAAATCGCAAGGTCATTTTTTTCTAATATCATGCAGCCCTACTATTTGTTATTATAGATGTCTTGGCTGTTATCAAATTAAACTAAACGGAACTATATTTTCATCCACTATCTAGTTATTTCTTCTGCTTAATTAAGATACAGAGTTCCCAGCGGCCAATAAAACCTAAAGTCGAGTTGTCTGCATTTTAGCCTTTGATGCATCCTAAATTGGATTTTTTTTATCAGTCTGAAACATCAATTGGATTATACAGTTGATATTGCTTTTAGAACTCTGCCTAAACGTTCATTCTCTTGTAAACATACTGCATATCAAACACAGTTGCCGCAGTTTATTCACTGGAGTTTATTTGCAGCAAACAATGTGATTTCCCTGTAGTTTCTTTAGGTTTGCTTAACAAAATAACACAAGCACTTTTAGATGTGATACATAGACACATGATTAATTCTCACTGTCACTCTTTGTTAAATAGTTAATTTTTTAAATAGAACAGCAGTTTTATCACAGAGCATGCGTAACATCAAAATGTAATGTTTTGGATCCACTGCCATTCATACATTTGATTAGTTTTGTAATTATGTACATACTGGGAGAGAAAATGTGTACAAGATGAAAAATAAAAGAAATTCAGTGAGAAGGGGTTAAAATGATGAGGTTAAAATTCAAAACAAATGCGGAAACAATGAGAATAAGGTAAAGTCAATTACAGTTCAAGCTTCTACAAAATGTGATTGTAAAGGCTGAACATATTCCACCCATTTGGTCCAGAGTTTTAATAAAAACAGGTTTCTTAAGACAAAGAGAAACAGTCATTCTTTCCATTAAGCAAGTATTCTGAGAATGCCTAATCTCACCCCTATTTTGTGTCATTCTCAAGTTTCTATGACAACCTGTTCTTGAATTAGAACCAATAATGTACTTTTGACCTTTCTGCTAAATGCAACCTTGACCTTTTGCAATATTGATAATTTCGTTATATGTATATATGCGTCAGTGTGTGTAATATTATAATATTAAAGTATTCATTGAATTATACCATGATATGTCTCTGCGGGCATGCACACGCACACACACACACACACACACACACACACACACACACACACACACACTACATTAAGTAATACATGTCATTCACTATATCTGTTCACTCCTGTATGATGGGAGGTTCAGGAAATAAGATTTTAACCCTTTAATGCATGAGTTATGAGAAGCTTAGTCAATGTTTTAATGAACCTATTTTTTATGGAGTTACAAAAATACCCACTGGAAAACATGTGTTTAAGATTTGAACCAAAGAATTGTGTATTTAAAACACAATATCAAAACACTATGAAATAAAACATTGTTAATGCCATTTTTATTTAAGATGAGACTGTTAATTACAGTCTAATAACAATAAGCAATTGATTTATCCTTTTTTGTCCTGCAGAGGGCAGCAGAGGACTTCAGAATTCACAGAACATCAGGCACTTGCAGAACATGAAGATTTTCTATGAATATATCAAATTTAGGTTGAAAAGAATGTGTGAAGTAATTTTTTACATACAAACAGTATTTGCTGGTCATCTTTGGTTTCAGATCTTAACTGAGTTAGAGCACAGTGGTGTCGGCAGAAACAAAGAACAGAGTGCACGTATGCTCGGCCACCTGGTTTCCAACGCACCCCGCCTCATACGCCCATATATGGAACCCATCCTAAAGGTACGACTCCTACGCACACCGGCACAATTGTCTTATCACTATGTGCCTATTATGTTTGACTTGGATTTTAAAATTTGTTTTAGTGAAGCACAATTATTTTTTCAGTTCCTGAGAATAAAAAATTAATGTGATAAAGTAGCAGTCTACACTTAAATGAGTAATCGACTGGTTAGAAAGTTCACAATGAAACCCTTTTCCTTTGCACTTTCACAGGCCCTCATCCTCAAGTTGAAGGACCCAGATCCCAATCCTGGAGTGGTCATCAGTGTTCTTGCTACTATTGGGGAGTTAGCTCAGGTAATGCTTAAGCTTCTTGATATTAGCATGCACATTGATTTTGATGCTATTATTCTGACTTTATAATCACTTTTTTCTATTACTCTATTTTTTGGGGGAATTTTAGAAGATTTTAGCCTGTTTTGTACATATTTTTTTCAGCAATGTTTGTGTTTTCTAGTGTATTTTGGAGTATTTTTGTGGGAAATGTAAGTACTGTGGAAAAAAAAAGAAGCTTGAGACAGAACAGTCTTTTGCACTCTGCAGAATCACTTCCCGTTTAAAATACTACATAAATGTAGAACATAAGTTAGTCAGGATTCTGCGAGCACTTCAGCAAATGCGTGACTCGGCTTGGACAAACACATGAAGGGCAGATATATTCACTTGTTTCTTGAGTCTGTTTGTACATTCAAAATAAAACGCAATTAATACAGATTAAAAATTTAAATGTAATCACGATTCATTGAAATGAATCCTGATTAAATATGAACAACCTTGAAATGTCCTTAAGAGAAGTAAACCTTTTTACACTATTCTGCCTGTCACTAAATGTTTTGTGTCCACTGTGGTCTGTAAATTATAATCTACATGTGTAAATGATAAACTGGAGCATAATTTAGTTAACATTGCACTTATTTTCCTTACGACATTTCAGGTTGTTCAGGTTATTCACATGAGGAAACTTTGTAAATGTAAACATTTTTAGAATGTAATTAAACATTTTTTCACTGTTATTATTTTAGACATCCTGGCCCTTTTAAGATTATATTTGGCTGAATGTGGCCCTTGGACTAAAACTGGTTTGACACCCCTGATCTAATGGTTTTAGTGTCAAAGTTAGAGCTTGAACGCTCTTACGTCTGAGTAGAATTTCCTCCCCCTCATGCATAGTTTTTGCATCTTGTTCTAGAACAATTATTATAGTGTTTTGTGAGATGTAAAGAACATTGGGTGAAGCTCTGCCCATTACTTCACCCAGTCCATCGGTCAATCAATTGTTCAAATTTTATTTACATGCATGTATATATATATATATATATATATATATATATATATATATGTATGTATGTATGTATGTATGTATGTATGTATGTATGTATGTATGTATGTATGTATGTATGTATGTATGTATGTATGTATATATATATATATATATATATATATATATATATATATATATATATATATATATATATATATATATATATATATATATATATATATATATATATATATATATAAATGTTCCCCTCGCCCCACGTGGGCGGTGTCTGTTTCAGACTCGGGTCCTATACCAGAGGCCTGGGAGCCTGAGGGTTCTGCGCAGGATCTTAGCTGTTCCTAGCAATGCGCTCTTTTGTACAGAGATCTCTGATGTTGTTCCTGGTATCTGCTGGAGCCATTCTCCCAGCTTGGGGGTCACTGCCCCTAGTGCTCCGATCACAACTGGTACCACTGTTGCCTTCACACTCCACATTTTCTCTAACTCCTCTTTCAGCCCTTGGTATTTCTCAAGCTTCTCATGTTCTTTCTTTCTGATGTTGCTATCACTGGGGACTGCTACATCTATCACCACCACTGTCTTCTCATGTTTATCCACCACCACTATGTCAGGCTGATTGGCCATCACCATCTTGTCAGTCTGGATCTGGAAGTCTCACAGGATCTTGGCCTGTTTGTTCTCTGTCACCTTTGGGGGGTTCTCCCATCTTGACCCTGGGACCTCCAGTCCATACTCTTTACAGATGTTCCTGTGCAGTATGCCCACTACCTGGTTATGCTTCTCCATGTATGCCTTGCCTGCCAGCATCTTACACCCTGCTGTGATGTGCTGGACTGTTTCAGGGGCTTCTCTACACAGCCTACACCTGGGGTCCTGTCTGATGTGGTAGACCCCCGGCCTCTATTGCTCTGGTGTTCAGGGCTTGTTCTTGTGCAGCCATGAGTAGCGCCTCTGCTGTCCTTTAGTCCAGCCTTTTCCAGCCACTGGTATGTCTTTTCCATATCAGCCACTTCCTCAATTTGCCGATGGTACACACCATGCAAGGGTTTGTCCTTCCATGATAGCCCCTCTGGTTCCTCGAACTTACTGGACTTTTGTTGCCTGAGGCATTCACTTAGCAGTTGGTCATTGGGGGCCATTTTCTTGATGTATTCCTGGAGGCTCGCCGTTTCCTCCTGGACAGCAGTTCTGACACTTACTAGTCCTCGGCCCCCTTCCTTTCGCTTAGTGTACAGCCTCAGTACACTGGACTTGGGGTGGAACCCTCCATGCATGGTAAGGAGTTTCCTTGTCTTGATATCAGTGGCTTGTATCTCTTCCAGTGGCCAGGATATTATCCCAGCTGGGTATCTGATTACTGGCAGGGCATAGGTGTTAATGGCCTGGATCTTATTTTTGCCGTTCAGCTGACTTTTCAGGACCTGCCTTACCCTCTGTAGGTATTTGGCTGTGGCTGACTTCAATTCAATTCAATTCAATTTTATTTATAAAGCCCTAAATCACAACAAAGTCGTCTCAAAGGGCTTTACAAAAACACAATCAACTACAGAGATACATGAAAAAGTCCCAGGCATCCCCTGTCCTTAGACCCTCCTTCTCGGCAAGAAAAAACTTCAAAACCCAGTGGGAAAAAGAAGAAATCTTGAGGAGAACCACATTGAAGGAGAGATCCACTCCCATGGACGGACAGGCTATAGATGAATGTCCATGTATAAATGCAGGAAGGGGGGCTGGTCCAGTCAGGCAGGGGCGGTGGTCCGGGGTCACAGGTCGGCACAGGCGAGATACTGCAGATCCTGTCGTCCATGGCTCCCGTGCAGACACTTTCAGGAGAGCCACCACTCCCCCCGGGGGTGGGGTGGGGATGGGGGGGGGGGGGAGACACCAGGTGACTAGTCATGAACAGACTTGGTATGAAAGATAGGTTGTAAAAGTTACAGAAACAGGTGTGAGGGAGAGGAAGAGAGGAAAGAAGGAACTCAGTGTACTGTACTTCCCCCAGCATTCTAACTCCTGGGGCAGTCTAAACTGAACTGTGACTCATACATCACATAATTTTTTAACTAACCTGACCATAGGCGTTCTCAAACAGGAATGTTTTAAGCCTAATTTTAAATGTAGAGACTGTCGGCATCTTTAATATTAAAGGGAAGCTGATTCCATAAGACAGGGGCCTGATAACTAAAGGCTCTAGCTCCTACTGTACTTTTAGAAACCCTAGGAACTTTCAATAAACCTGCATTCTGAGAACGAAGGGTTCTATTGGGTTGGTACGGAACCAGATCATCTTTAAGATAAGAGGGGCCCATACCATTAATGGCTTTATATGTAAGGAGGAGGATTTTAAATTCAATTCTAGACTCAACTGGTAGCCAATGAAGGGTTTGGAGCACAGGGGTGATGTGTTCTCTTCTATTTGATCCTGTTAATAATCTTGCTGCTGCATTTTGAACCAGTTGCAAGCTTTTTAGGGAATATTTAGGACACGCTACAAGTAAGGAGTTACAATAATGTAATCGTGATGTAACAAATGCATGAATTAATTTTTCTGCAGTCGTTTTAGACAGAATATTCCTAATTTTGGCTATGTTGCGCAGGTGAAAGAAGGCTGTTCTGCAAGTTTGGTTAATGTGCATTTTAAATGAAAGATCTGGGTCAAATAAAACTCCTAAATTTTTAACTGTGGCACTGGGTGTTACACTTAAGTTGTCCAGAGTAACTATGTGGTCAGGGAGGGAGTCTCTCGCTTCCGAGCTGCCTCCTCATGATTACCATTTGTCTGTGGGATCCCTAGGTATTTGTAACTTTCCTGCACATCTGTGATATTCCCTTCAGGTAGGTCAACCCCTTCAGTTGTGATCACCTTTCCTCTTCTAGATATCATCTGCCCACATTTATCTAGTCCGAATGACATCCCAATGTCTTTGCTGTAGATCCGGGTGAGGTGAATTAGGGAATCAATGTCACGCTCATTCTTGGCATACAGCTTGATGTCATCCATGTAGAGGAGGTGGTTGATGGATGTTCCACTTCGGAACTGGTATCCGAAGCCACTCTTTGAGATGATCTGGCTGAGGGGGTTTAGGCCTATGCAGAACAGCAGGGGGGACAGAGCATCTCCTTGGTAAATGCCGCATCTGATGCTCACTTGTGCAATTGGCTTTGAGTTGGCCTCCAGAGTTGTCTTCCACAGCCTCATTGAGTTCTGGATGAACTCTCTTAGTGTCCTGTTGATGTTATACAGTTTTAAGCATTCCAGTATCCATGTATGTGGCATTGAGTCATAGGCTTTCTTGTAGTCAATCCAGGCAGTGCACAGGTTGGTGTTCCTCGTCTTGCAATCCCGGGCAATTGCCCTGTCAACCAGTAGCTGGTGTTTGGCTCCCCTGGTGTTGTTGCCTATTCCTTTCTGTGCTCTGCTCATGTATTGCTCCATGTGCCTACTCATCTTAGTTGCTATGATGCCTGATAGAAGCTTCCATGTGGTGCTGAGGCAGGTTATAGGCCGGTAGTTAGATGGTATTGTTCCCTTCTGGGGGTCCTTCATTATGAGGACTGTCCGGCCCTGGATTAGCCACTCTGGGTGGTGTCCCAATATCAGCAGCTGGTTCATCTGTGCTGCTAGGCGTTCATGGAGTGCTGTCAGTTTCTTAAGCCAGTAGGTATGAATCATGTCGGGCCCTGGTGCTGTCCTGGTCTTCATTTTGGACACTCTGGTTTGGATGTCTGCTAGTGTGATGACTACTGGGTCTTGTTCTGGGAGTTGGCTGTGCTCTGCCTGTAAGTCTGTCAGCCATTGGGCATTGGTGTTATGTGTTGCCTGCTTCTCCCAGATGGTCCTCCATTGAGAGTAGACCTTAGCTGGGTTGGTGGAGAACACCTGGTTTATTCTCCTGTATCTCTTTAGGCGGGTAGCTAGGCTGTGAGCCTTTGCTTAGCAGTCTCCAGTGCCTCAGCTGTGGACAGTTTGTTGTATTTCTTGGGTAGTGCTTTCCTCAGATTGACACCTCTGCTTAGTTCTGTTAGAGCACTGACTTCTCTCCATGCTGCCATGATCTTTGCCTCTAGCCTTCTCCTCCATGGGGCAACCTTCTGGCTGCTCTGGCTGTTCATCTTGTATCCAAGCATCTCTAGGATTACGGTTGCTGCTGCGTACATCAGCTGATTGGTCTCAGTGATGGTAGTGGTAGGGACAGTTTGCAGTGCAGTGTTCAGGTCCTCCAGTAGAGTCTGGTCTGGTACTTTGTTCTTTAGCCTTGGCAAGCAGGTAGTTGTGTTCCCCCAGGATTTCATGATTCTCTTTCTCAGGTCAGCTGCCCTTGTGTTTAGTCTCGATATTTGGGGGTGGTGTTGAAACCACCCCCAAGCTGACCTGGCTCCCCCTTGCCATAGCATCTTTGTACCGTGGATGAGGTACAACGCTGTACCTCATTGATCTCTAGCTGTGATAGCAACCTCTTATTGCGGATATTTGAACACTGAGCTAGGAGCTGTTTCTTAGTCAGTGAGGATGTGGGGTTTCGAAGCAACCATTTCTCCCACATCCTCTGCATGTACCCTCTCTCACTGGGGTTACTCCCGTAGTAACACTCCATCAGTACCATGTTCTCTGCCCTGCTCCATGAATGTCTTGTTCCAGTAGCCAATTTAACATCAGGGTGTCCTGGTTCCTCAACCCCTAACGCGGACCTTGTTGTCCCGGGCGCCGTCCGAGCCGGTATGACTCTTGTATCGCTCATCGTGAGGTATAGGCATGTATAGCGTAAAGTGCCTTGCCTAAGGGCACACCTGGGATTCGAACCGGCAACCTTCCTATCTTGGTCGCAGCGTTCCTCTCATAGCTCTAGTTTAAATTCTATGAAAAATAAGGACAAACCTGAATGGACAAATGTTTATTTTGTCCATTCAAAATAAATGGACAAAATTTGTCCATTAGTCACCACTAAGTCAGTGGTGACTTTGTGTAGACAAAGTCACCACTGACTTTGTCTACACCACAAAGTCAGTGGTGTAGACCACTAAGCTGTCCAGCTATATCCTATATATATATATATAGCAGATTATTGGGCAAATTTACAGAGACTCAACACAATCCTCCAGGAGCAAACACTTGCTGACAGTGGCGAGGAAAACCTTTCTTTTAGTAGGCAGAAAACTGGAACGGACCCCAGACCTCTTATGATTTATTAGCATTAACAGACTGAAAAGGATCTTTTAGACAGGCTTTAAACCACATTAATGCAGTTGATTTAATACCAATTGATTGTTCCAGTCATTGCAGGTCGATGTGATGGTTGACAGTTTCAAATGCCGCACTAAGGTCTAATAAAACCAGAATAGAAACGTGTCTGTTGTCTGAAGCAGATAGAAGGTCATTGGTATCTTTAACCAATGCTTTTTCTGTACTATGATGTTCCATAAAACCTGACTGGAAATTCTCAAGTAAACTTTGAGCTTGAAGGAAATGGCATAATTGATAGACTACTGTTTTCTTCAGTTTTTAATGTGAATGGAAGGTTTGATATAGGTCTATAGTTGGGTATAATTGTCTGGTGAAGTCTGGGCGTTTTAAGAGGTTTGAGTATAGTGCTCTACAATGTTTTAGAAAATATCTGCTTCAGATATTAATTGTGTTAAATATGACATACTTTAATAAGATGCATCAGAAAACAAATGACTTTAGTGCTGGTTAGCTCATGTTTTTAGAATATATATGATGGGGTATTATTCCACATATATGGTAGTTTATGTACATGTATACAATGGATTTGTAAATATTCCACTAGAAAGAACCTGTAAAATGAATAGATCATAATGTACAGACAGTGTTTTGAAGTAGATGTGGTAGATCTGAGACCAACATTCCTTTGGACTAAAACCTATTCTCTTGTTCATTCTAAGAATTTCACATTTTAACTCAAAACATGTCTTAGAAACTTGAGCAAACCAGCATTTAATACTGGACTTTACTTTATCAGTAACACACATGTGGGAACATTTCAATAGTTTTATTCCATAAGCATTTTACTTGTAGAACAGTGTAATCAATGAGATGATAAAAGATCTTAATAAAATTAAACTAAATCCATACTTTTGAGGCTTGTCACACGATTCATGCTGAATTTACCATGTAAAGTTGTCATTGAACTCTTATTTTTGGCATACATGTTGTTTGCATTCTGCTGTCTCCCGAAAGAAGCAGTTTACTGCCTTCACAAATGGTATTAGACTCTTACCCTCTGACCTTTTCTGTTACATCTACTTCAAAGTACTGTGGTACATTGCCTGTTGATAATGACTAGTGAATCATATCATGGAGATGGTTGCTGAGTAAAAATAAAGCATCTTTGAGTTTAGTTGGAACTGGTTTTAAGAGACAGGTAGATAGTTTGGATAAAGAGACCATTAAAATTAACTAACTGATCGCTATGGAAGAAAAGCCATACTTGAAACCAAATGGGTCAATAGTCAACTCTGTAGTTTCTGGGTCTGAAGGATTTAAAGGTGGGCTGGAATTTGTGGTGGACAGGAGGCCATTAATTTTGATCTCTGATGAGCAAAATCTTATTATTGAAGACATTCATAAAACCGTTGCTATTAAAAAAGTTGCAGGGACACTAGACTTCTGTGCAATGTGGTTCTTTGTCAGTGTGGCTACAGTTCTGAAAATAAACAGTTTTTAATCAGTTATTATTTTCCTCCATTAATAATGAATAACAAGCTGTATTCATTTAGACTGTTCTGCCAGGCTGAATGGTGTTCTTCCACTTTAGTAGAATGCCACCTCATCTCATGTTTTTGGGTATGGTGCTTTAATTGGCCAGTATGAGAATTAAAGCAGGGAACCCGCTTCTTTTGTTTTATATTCTTATTTTTTTTGTGGAACAATTAGATGTAGTATTTTTTTTGCTGATAATCTGTAGGACTATCAACAAATGCATCAAATTGAAATGGAGAAAGAATCTACTGTGATGTTCAGATTGAATTAAATGTGGTTGGGATTTCCTCCTCAAGGAATTGGTACAGCATGATCTGATTAATGTCTGGTATAAACATTTTTGGCAGGAAGGGACTCGTTGAATAATAATAAAAAAAAAAAATCAAAAGTTATTAGACAATGGTCAGAGAGGAAAGGATTTTGTTGAAAGATTATTAAGTCTTCAACTTCCACGCCATGAGTCAGGACTAGATCGAGGCTGTTCTTTTCACTGTCCACGTGAATATTGAAGTAACCTACAGTAATGACTTTATCTTTGTTAAGGACTGGACTGGCTGAGAAGGTTTTCCAACTAAGGCTCCTAGCAAAAGTCAAACATTTTTGTCCCGTGCTGAAGTTGAAAAAGCAATACATGCTTTTATTAGCTCAAGGTTGGTCTATTGCAATGCCCTTTACACTGGACTAAATCACTGTCTCCTCCATAAATTACTGCTTGTACAGAATGCAGCAGCTTGTTTACTATCTAAAACATCCAAACACTCCCACATCACCCCAGTTTTACATTCACTTCACTGGCCCCCAGTTCAGTTCAGAATACAATTTAAAGTGCTGTTATTTATCTTCAAAGCCATCAATGGTCTAGCCCCACCCTATCTCACTGAACTCATAACCATCCATAAACCAGTCAGGACACACTCCGCTCTTCAGAACACATCTCTCTGGTTGTCCCCAAATCCAGGTACAAAAAATACGGTGAGCGTTCTTTCACAGTTTTCGGCCCAAAGCTGTGGAATGTGCTTCCAGCACCGATGCGGTCAGTGACTGAGCTGGCTGTTTTTAAATCTCAGTTGAAAACATATTTATTTTAGGCGAGCATTTAACTTGTTGTCGACCGTCCATGTCTTCTTATGTTGTTGCTGTTTTTTTGGTTTTTTTTTTTTAAACTTGTTTTATCTTGGTTTTATAATTTTTACTTGTTTTTATAACTGTTTGTTGTTTTTTTAATCTGATTTTTAATCTGGAAAGCACCTTGTGCATCTTTTGGTGTTGTAAGGTGCTATATAAATAAAATTTGATTAATTAATTGATTGATTGATAAGAACTGAAAATCAGGACCAGGAGCATTGTACACGATAACAAATTTTATAGTTTGGGTGGGAAAATGAGTTAAAATTTGGCTTAGGTTCAAGATTTTATTCCAGAACTGAATTAAAAATAGCTGTGACTCTTTCTCTTTGGCCTGAGTCTCAATGAATGCGAGTACTGAGGTGATGAGGAGGAGTAGCTTCATTTAAGGACACATATTCCTCACAAAGCCAGGTTTGTGTCAAACACAATGACTCTATATTATAATCTGATGTTGTATCTTTGATCAAATTATAGTTGCAGGAAGACATCAGAGCATTGGGGAGAAATCCAGGTGTGTGTGTGTGTACTTATATATATTATATAAAATGTGGTATGAAGCTCTTTGTTCTGTGTTTTGTTTTTACCTTTAATATCATTTGTACATTCATAAATGAAAATATGAAAATGCTACAAAACCAGACCCCCTGCAATAATGCAGGTCTGCTTTAAATCAGACATATGGTCTAGATATAGATTGAACTTGAGTGATGTCAACAATTACTTGTCATTGTCATTTGACACTTGTCATTACTAAAATATTAAGTTAAGTGAGGGGTAGGATATTTTTAGTCTACTCCTTTTGAGTGGCGACTGAAATCCTCATTTTGTTCTTTGCTTTGTTTCTTTTTTGTGCCTGGCTGTCTCAGATGAACTGCTCAAATAAAATAAGAAACTGAACAGATAAAGAAAACTGAATCATTAAATGCTGGTTGGCTGAAGTTTCCAAGATAAGTCTGGGGTCAAAATGTTAAATTCCTACTGTAGAATAAACAAGAGAATAGGTTTTAGTCCAAAGGAATATTGGTCTCAGATCTACTTCAAAACACTGTCTTCACATTATGATCCATTCACTTTACAGGTTATATAATGGTGTGTTATTCCATATATATATATATATATATATATATATATATATATATATATATATGGAATAACACACCATTATATATATTAAAAACACGAGCTAACCAGCAGTAAAGTCATTTTTTTGGTTTTCTGATTCATCTTGTTAAAGTATGTAAGAAGTAGTACATTTCATGCCTGAAGAAGGTACTTAAAAAAAAAAAAAAATAAATAAAATAAATAAATATATATATATATATATATATATATAGTGCAATCAAAAACCCTGGTTTAGATGATCCAGTCTATATGAAATTTATTTGAATGTAAATTAAACTGTGTTTTGCCATTTTTGTGCAGGTCTCTCTTGAAAAAGAGACACACCTGGTTAAATAAGGGTTAAAAAAAAAGCAATTAAAACATTTCAGAATATGTACATAGCGATGGTAGACTTACACTTCCTGTTGTCTTCAACTCAGATTTTCACATGGGCAGACACGAAAGACAGAAATCAGATTAACCTTCATAGATGCAGGAAGACATTGGGGAGTAATCCAGGTGTGCTAATCTGATTTCTCATAATCAGATTACTGCTGTTATTTGATAAAGCATATCCCATCATCCTGTTAACACAGTGATTTATATAATATGACAACTCCAGGAATTGGACAATGATTGGAGTATGGGTTGTGCATGCTCGTTTAACAGGTTCATATTCAGGAGGCCACATTTTATTTTCTTGTCTTTTTGGACTGTTGGAGTGGTGGTATTGATCTTTATTACATTTGTATGTATAGCTCTATTTATCTCTCCTTAAGATATGTTGACTTTAGATGGTTGGGGAACATCTCTCTTAGAGTTACACAATATATTTTTTGACATTGCAATGTGCACAGTAGTCGCATCAAAGGTCCTCCAGTTATTTTAATTTTAGTTTTTATTTATTTGTATATTTTTATTAATGTATTATATTTATTTATTTATTTATATTTTATACATATCATTTGTTTAATTTATTTGTAATTGTCTTTTTTTATTTGTTATTTATTTATAGATAGAAAGCTCAGAATAATTTAGGATTAAAAACAAGTGGAGTTAAATAAGATTTAAAAAAAAACCCTATAAGCTTAAAAAAATTCTGTCTCCTAAAAACACCTCCTCCAATCTCCTCCCACCTCCCCTCCCATTTAAAGCGTTAGTCTGATTGCTGGAGGGACAAATGAGTTCTTTAACTATGAGGTAGAGCAGCTCACTGAGTGCAGCCTCTTGGTGACAGTGCTCCTCTGCTGCTCAAATACACAGTACAATGGATGCTGCCGTTGTTCATGATGCACCTGAGTTTGGACAGTATTCTCTAGCCTGTCACCCCAGAGGCCACCTTCTTTATGCTTTTATTCACCTGCTGGGTGTTAATTTTACTATACATTTTATATACTATTTATTAGAGCTGCACAATATGTTGTTTGAGCATTGACATCGTAATATACGAGTGTGTGATAGTCACGTGGCAGGTCCTGCAATTTTAATTAGCTCATCTGGACGAAGTTTGGATGTGAGCTATTGCCATCGCACTTCATCCGCTGTCCATCAGTCGTTGGCGTCTGTCATCGTCCACAATTCACTAAAATCGCTTCTCCTCACTCAATTCTCAACGAATTTCAATTCTGATTAATTCATTAGATATATCTAAGCATTAGGCACAAAACTTATCACTTTGTTTGTCAAAATTGGCCTTTGTAAACAATTTGTTTACAACTTTGTTTTTCCAGTCTGGCACTAAAATCACTTCTCCCTCGTTTCTTAACAGATTTCAATGCTGATTGATTCATTTGATGGATCTAGGCATTAGGCATAAAACTGATCACTTTGTCAAATTTTGGCTTTGTAAACAATTTGTTTACAACTTTGTTTATTTTTTGTAGTTGCTAAAATCTCTTCTCTTCCCTCAGTTCTCAACATATTACATTTCCGATTGATCCACTAAGTTCAGTTTCAATGAAGATCAAAGAAAGTAATTGCCCCAATATTAGTTTCCACCAAAAACCTCCTGCGTAGCATTTAACAGCTTTAACCACATTAATATGTCATTACCCAGTTACCTACTTTTGTTCAGTCAGATATTACCCCAGAAGAGCTTTGGGGGCTTCCTATACCATTTACATTGTTTTTAGCATTTGTTGATATAAACACACAGCCACACAGTGGTATTGACTTTACGATCTATTGAATGAGGGTCATTCCATGTCAATTCACCCAATGGGTTTAACCCTATCCCCTCAGATTTTTCTAAAACTTTATCCTAGGGGTAAGTCTGGCAGGAAAAGATGATTCTCCAATTTTTATGTTGATCAGACAAACCGTTTCCGAGTTATGGCCACCAACATTCTGCCCATTTTAGCGATTTTTGACGATGCCATTATTCAAATTGCAATAACTTCTGAACTACTGGTCCAATTTTCATGAAATAGGCGTCATTCTGTCAGAAACCTTTTAAGGAAGCCAAATCTTAAATAAAAATTTAAATAAAATATTTGACCTTGAATTTGACCTTGTGGATCACATGACCTTGACATGAATTTTGGTCCATTTCATAGCCCTTCATAGTCTGCAAATAATATGAAAAATCACAGGTGTAATATTTTTTGTTAGAGCTACAGGATAGTTCAAAAATACATTGACCTGAAATATATGTTAATATTGGACAAGTAAATAGTCATTATGTGAAAAGATGATGCACACATCTATATTTGTTCCTCAGAATATACATCCTAGAATATTTCAAAATTGAAGTTACACAAAGAATTAAAAATTTCATGTCAATAACGCTGTCGTCATGATGTTGAATTTTAACATCTTTAACGCATGAAGGCTTATTTGGAAACACTGTGGCTTAAAATCAACTAGGAGTCAGGATGTAGTGTGGACGTGATACAGATTATCTAAAGATGTGAGTATATATTTTTATTCATCCTATAATAAATTGACAGTGGGGTGGCCACCCCACTGTTCTACTCATGTAGTGGAAATCTATGCATGTCTTTCCTTTGGATCACATCTTCAGAGTTCATCTGCAAAAACAAGCTTTCCTGTTGAAGTGGGGTTTTTTTTTTCAAACCATGGGCATAATTGCGGGATATACACTGAAATTATAGTATTACTGGTACTAAAGGGTCTGTGAATTTCATGGATTGTAGTTTTTTTTACCCTTTATGTTCTTACTACATACTGGTAGTTTATCATACCTGATGGGGTCTCATCCAAGCAGACAGTGCAGAGTTGACATCAGTTATGGCACATTCCTTTTGTGGTGGACTTAGCTGTTGGTCGTCATCAGCCATGTAGGATGACACTAGGGCTGGGCGATTTTCTCTTTTAAAAAAATCTTCGATTTTTTCCCAAAAAACTCGATTCACGATTCACGATACGATTTTTTTCCCCACGTGGGCTAAATGAAAATGAAAACACTAGAAACAGGGTTTCTTTCGTCTTTTTTTAAAAAAATTAAATAACATGTAAAACAAAAATACTTCTACAAATAACTGTAAATAATAAATCAGTTGTGCAAAAGGTGCAACTGCAACCTGAGACTTTGCCTACATGAACTGTAGTAAGTCGAGACATATCCACCACTGTTACAGGAAAAACAGTGCAAAAAAAATAGTGTAAAAGATACATTTTGTTGAAAAAAAAAGAAAGCTTTAAATATTTTAACAACTAAAACAATATACATTAATACTCATATCATATGAAAAACATTGCAAAAAACGTAGTAGTGCAAAAGTAAGATAAAAAGAAAACTAGTAACATTTTTACTTTGTAAGGACAAAATAAAACGAACCTTAATTATCAATCAAGCTAATTCAATAAACCTGAACATGTTATCAATATTTTGGATATATGATGTTATTGCGTCTGTTATCGCTCCCCATCATGCTCCATGTTTATCATAAGGTGCAGAGTCCTGCACGGGTTTGGGTACCCGTGGGTGAACCGCAAATTTTCACGAAACGGGTGAAAAATGTTGTGCTGTGTCGGATACGGGTTCGGTTCCGGTCGGACGTGGGTGATCGCGGGTCTAATTTGCGGTTCATAGGCTAAAAGGTTAACAACATTTTTATTTGGCTCTGCCTTGGCTATGTCACTGTTCAGTATATTCGTGGCAATAAATGTTTGTATTTAAGTTTGGCTATCTGACATTTTCTTTCGGGTTTGGGTCGGATATCGGGTTCATTTATAGCGGGTCGGTTCAGATGCGGATTTTTTTTTTCGTCGGAAAACGGGTCGGATACGAGTTTAAACATGACGGGTACGGGCGGTTGCGTTATGTCAAAATCAGAACCGAGCAGGACTCTGATAAGTTGTGCCGCGAGAAAAGCTTACAGTGTTTGTTGAACATTTTGAGGAAGTACTTGCAGAGTTCTGCTTTCGCTTCAGATGTGTGAACAGATTGGTTGTACCGCTCGTAGGCGGGGCCTGGGGTGACACTACGGAAAGAAGCGTGGTTCATGGTTTACTTTTTACGAGGAAAAAAAGTGGGGGGAAAATGTGTGTGTGTGTGTGTGTGTGTGTGTGGGGGGGGGGGGTCGGATTGCACGATTTTCCTAAAATATGAATCGATTTTGCCATAAAACTTGATTTTAAATCTAAATCGATTTTTTGCCCAGCTCTAGATGACACTTCATTAAACCTGTCATAGTTCTCAGAAGACTCTGCGTTGTCTGATGTTAACTTTATGAGACACTTACAGCAGACCTTCTCACCAGGAACAATGACCTCTGGAGGATTTTGAAGTCTCTCATAAAATTGTGATCTTATAACTCGTAGTGACTTTGTTCTAGATTTGGCAGTGAAATGGATTACAGCATTTCTTTTTCAGGATGGAAAACTGTAGAAGACATTCTTTCTCATGGTGTAGACGTATAGTCTTAAGATTTTGCTGATCAAACTTGCTACACATAACAAAAAGTTTAAGTTCTTCTACTGGAATAGTATGATGAAGATGATGACAACCATTCAGTTATTCTATCAAATATATTACATGTAAATTAGAATCGACAATATAAGTTTTCACTCCATGATTTTCAGGAAATACAATAGGATGTTTATTCTGAGGACCAAATATAGATGTGTGCATCACCTTTTCACATAATAACTATTTACTTGTCCAGTCTTGGTATATATTAAACATATATTTCAGGTCAATGTATATTTGAACTATCCTGTAGCACTAACAAAAAATATCACACCTGTGATTTTTGCATGTTATTTGCAGACTATGAAGGGCTATGAAATGGACCAAAATTCATGTCAAGGTCATGTGATCCACAATGTCAAATTCAAGGTCAAATATTTGATTTCAAGGTCATTACATGAAAACGTGGGCAGATGTTGAAATGTATTTAAGATTTGGCTTCCTTAAAAGGTTTCTGACAGAATGACACCTATTTCATGAAAATTGTACCAGTAGTTCAGAAGTTATTGCAGTTTGAATAATGGCGGCATCATCAAAAATCGCTAAAATCGGCAGAATATTGGCGGCTATATCTCGGAAACGGTTCATCCGATTAATATAAAAATTGGAAAATCATCTTTTCCTGCCAGACTTACCCCTAGGACACCTTCATGGTGCTCAAAGTGCTTTACATCAGCCTTACATTCACCCATTCACATACCAGTAGGTTTTTAAGGTTCTGTCAGTCCTACTGGGAGCCTAAGTCAGTGTTTTAGTGTCTTCAACATGTGGACAGCCCGAGCTGGGACGCAAACCGCCAAGCTTTCAGCCACTGGACGACCCGCTCTACCAACTGAGCCACAGGAGTTATTATAGAAGTTATATAATCCTGTGAATGTTTTCATATCGCAATATCTGTCACAGGGTTAAAAAAAAAACGGCAATGTCACTTTTTTTCTCATATTGTGCAATTCTAGTCTCTCTGGGGTTTACAGTAGAAGCACAGAGAAGTGTCTAAGACCACAGCTCTGTATCCTGAGCTCAACACTGCATCAGGGTTTTGAGTCATTGACTGTGGGATGTGTGTCGTCTCACCTAATTGCACCCTCTTTTCCCCAAAATGTTTGCCATTTGTCCACAAATTGTATATTATTTGCAGAATTGCAGGACACCTTATGGACAGCCAGTGATTGAGTGATGACATGTGACTAAACATGTCATCACTGGTCAGATTATATAGGGGGCCAGAGAAAATGACAGTCTGACATAGTTTGAGCATACGTGTCTTGTTCAGGCAGTTTACTGGATCCCACCAACACATCAGGAAAGTGCAGTGAAGAGCCGGCTGGCCTGGCAGTTTATAAACAGTTTGAGACACTCCGTTAGACCACAGCTGATTCTGTGCTCAAAGAAGCAGAATTCCAGCTGTGAAGGAAGACACAAAGGAGTAGAGGATGTTGAAATGAGAGCTGTTAACCGCTGAGCCAACTAATATATCGCATTAGAAATAAAAACATATTGAATTCTCTATTTTTGAAGTGATTATGAATCCTAGTGTGTCCTTACTTCATGATGTAAACATCATACACGTCTGACACCCAGGGTATTGCATATATCGGATATATATATATATATATATATATATATATATATATATATATATACTCAGTGAAGAAAATAAGTATTTGAACACCCTGCTATTTTGCAGATCTCCCACTTGGAAGTCATGGAGGAGTCTGAAATTTTCATCGTAGGTGCATGTCCACTGTGAGAGAGATAAACTAAAAAGAAAAATCCAGAAATCACAATGCATGATTTTTTAACGATTTATTTGTGTGATACAGCTGCAAACATGTATTTGAACACCTGAGAAAATTAATGCTAATAGTTGGTACAGTAGCCTTTGTTTGTTATTACAGAAGTCAAACGTTGTCTGTAGTTTTTCACCAGGTTTGCACACACTGGCCCACTCCTCCACACAGATCTTCTCTAGATCAGTCATGTTTCTGGGCTGTCGCTGAGAAACACGGAGTTTGAGCTCCCTTCAAAGATTTTTGATTGGATTCAGGTCTGGAGATGGCTGGGCCATGCTAGAACCTTGATATGCTTCTTACGGAGCCACTCCTTGGTTTTCCTTGCTGTGTGCTTCGGGTCGTTGTCGTGTTGGAAGACCCAGCCACGACCCATTTTCAATGCTCTGACTGAGGGAAGGAGGTCATTCCCCAAAATCTCACAATACACAGCCCCAGTCATCCTCTCTTTAATGCAGTACACTCGCCCTGTCCCATGTGCAGAAAAACACACCCAAAGCATGATGCTACCACCCCCATGCTTCACAGTAGGGATGGTGTTCTTTGGATTGTACTCTACATTCTTCCTCCTCCAAACATGCTTAGTGGAATTATGACCAAAAAGTTCTATTTTGGTCTCATCTGACCACAAAACTTTCTCCCATGACTACTCTGTATCATCCAAATGGTCATATGCAAACTTAAGACGGGCCTTGACATGTGCCAAGCATGATTTTAAATCATGACGTCTTAGTGTATTACCTACAGTAACCATGGAAATGGTGGCCCCAGCTCTTTTCAGGTCATCGACCAACTCCTGTCGTGTAGTTCCGGGCTGATTCCTCACCTTTCTTAGAATCATTGAGACCCCACCAGGACCCCACCATCTTGCATGGGGCTCCACTCCGATTGAGACTGACCGTCATGTTTAGCTTCCTCCATTTTCTAATGATTGCTCCAACAGTGGACCTTTTTTCACCAAGCTGCTTGGCAATTGCTCCGTGGCATGCATTGTGATTTCTGGATTTTTTTTTTAGTTTATCTCTCTCACAGTGGACATGCATCTACAACATGCAAATTTCAGACCCCTCCATGATTTCTAAGTGGGAGAAATAGCAAAATAGCAGGGTGTTCAAATACTTATTTTCTTCAATGTATATATATATAAAAAAAAAAATGTTCCTCTCGCCCCACGTGGGCGGTGTCTCCTTCAGACTCAGGTCCTCTACCAGAGGCCTGGGAGCCTGGGGGTTCTGCGCAGGATCTTAGCTGTTCCTAGCAATGCGCTCTTTTGTACAGAGATCTCTGATGTTGTTCCTGGTATCTGCTGGAGCCATTCTCCCAGCTTGGGGGTCACTGCCCCTAGTGCTCCGATCACAACTGGTACCACTGTTGCCTTCACACTCCACATTTTCTCCAACTCCTCTTTCAGCCCTTGGTATTTCTCAAGATTCTCATGTTCTTTCTTTCTGATGTTGCTATCACTGGGGACTGCTATCACCACCACTGTCTTCTCATGTTTATCCACCACCACTAATGTCAGGCTGATTGGCCATCACCATCTTGTCAGTCTGGATCTGGAAGTCCCACAGGATCTTGGCCTGTTTGTTCTCTGTCACCTTTGGGGGGTTCTCCCATCTTGACTCTGGGACCTCCAGTCCATACTCTTTACAGATGTTCCTGTACAGTATGCCCGCTACCTGGTTATGCTTCTCCATGTATGCCTTGCCTGCCAGCATCTTACACCCTGCTGTGATGTGCTGGACTGTTTCAGGGGCTTCTCTACACAGCCTACACCTGGGGTCCTGTCTGATGTGGTAGACCCCGGCCTCTATTGCTCTGGTGTTCAGGGCTTGTTCTTGTGCAGCCATGAGTAGTGCCTCTGTGCTGTCCTTTAGTCCAGCCTTTTAAAGCCACTGGTATGTCTTTTCCATATCAGCCACTTCCTCAATTTGCCGATGGTACACGCCATGCAAGGGTTTGTCCTTCCATGATAGCCCCTCTGGTTCCTCGACCTTACTGGGCTTTTGTTGCCTGAGGCATTCACTAAGCAGTTGGTCATTGGGGGCCATTTTCTTGATGTATTCCTGGAGGCTCGCCGTTTCCTCCTGGACAGTAGTTCTGACACTTACTAATCCTCGGCCCCCTTCCTTTCGCTTAGTGTACAGCCTCAGGACATTGGACTTGGGGTGGAACCCTCCATGCATGGTAAGGAGTTTCCTTGGCTTGTATCTCTTCCAGTGGCCAGGATATTATCCCAGCTGGGTATCTGATTACTGGCAGGGCATCGGTGTTAATGGCCTGGATCTTATTTTTGCCGTTCAGCTGACTTTTCAGGACCTGCCTTACCCTCTGTAGGTATTTGGCTGTGGCTGACTTCCGAGCTGCCTCCTCATGATTACCATTTGTCTGTGGGATCCCTAGGTATTTGTAACTTTCCTGCACATCTGTGATATTCCCTTCAGGTAGGTCAACCCCTTCAGTTGTGATCACCTTTCCTCTTCTAGATATCATCCGCCCACATTTATCTAGTCCGAATGACATCCCACCCATCACCTTCACCTCACCCGGATCTACAGCAAAGACATTGGGATGTCATTCGGACTAGATAAATGTGGGCGGATGATATCTAGAAGAGGAAAGGTATATTTATATATATATATATATATATATATATATATATATATATAACTCACTGTGGATCTATAAAGACACAAACATTTAGTAATAGCCAGAATGTTGTTAAAATTGCCTCGTGCAATGTTCCTTTTTTTTATCCTGCAACAATTTGCTGTTGCCATTATTTATAGGTTATTATGTAAGTATGTTACTGGTCTGACCCACTATCCAACCTGAACTGAAATGAGTTTGACAACTTTGGTTGTTAATACCTCAGTGTAATATGTGCTTTAGCAAATGGCAGTAGATGCAGACACTTATTTTTATTCTCATTACTCCACCAAGGAACAATGGAGTTATGTTTGGCTGAAATTTTCAGGAAATGTTCTGATCTGCCTTGGTGGAGTCTGTGCTTTTATAGTTTAATAATATCTTCACTGTGTGCTACTTTTTCACAGTTTTTCATATAATAACTGCCAATATTCCCACGAGCCTTTATGAACATCTAAGTACATGATTAGTGAATTAAATACCGTAATTTCCGGACTATAGAGCGCACCTGATTATTAGCCGCACCCACCTCATTCTAAGAGGAAAACCGATTTTGTACATACACAAGCCGCACCTGTATATAAGCCGCATGTGCCCACATTAAAACATGTAACACAAACACAAAATTAACCCAAACCCGACTTCAAGTCCCGCGAATGAAACTGAATGTCCTTCATTAACCCTTGTGCGGTCCTTCGTAAAAGGCACACTGGCTGTGTCCTACAATCGGGTCTTAAAAACCCAGATTCCAAAGTTCAGTTCCATAGACTCATCACCCCACCCCCCAAGGATATATTACTGTTTTCAGTAGTAAGCAATGGCATCCTACAGTATGTATAAAAAGGTACATTTGTGAACCACCGGCTTTCTTTGACCCGAAGGACCGCACAAGGGTTAAAGTCCACAGTCCAAAAATCACAGCCGGCAAAATGAACGGAAAATGATACTTAAGGTTTGATGCAGGCCTGCAGAGTCCGGGTCCCGTTGAAAGTAATCCAAGGAGAAAAAAAAGTGTATATTTCCAAAGGTAAGGGAGGGAAAAATGTCCGCCGCATCCACAAACAGGTGGCTGGTCGCCGCATCCACAAACAGGTGGCTGGTCGCCGCCTCGCCTCATCTATCGCAGAGTCAGCGATAACTTTCTCTTTCGCAGAGAGTTCAGGTCAAACTGTCTTGTCTTCTGTTTTAGTCTGTCGTTGGTCTTTTCTGTCTGTGGCTGTCCCTACCTGTTGCCCATTGCTGGCTTCTGTCCCTTGTCCCTGCCTGTTGCCCGTTGCTGGCTTCTGTCCCCTGTCCCTGACTCTTGCCCGGTTCTGGCTTCTTAGTCCCTGTCCCTGACTCTTGCCCGGTTCTGGCTTCTTAGTCCCTGTCCCTGACTCTTGCCCGGTTCTGGCTTCTTAGTCCCTGTCCCTGACTCTTGCCCGGTTCTGGCTTCTTAGTCCCTGTCCCTGACTCTTGCCCGGTTCTGGCTTCTTAGTCCCTGTCCCTGACTCTTGCCCGGTTCTGGCTTCTTAGTCCCTGTCCCTGACTCTTGCCCGGTTCTGGCTTCTTAGTCCCTGTCCCTGACTCTTGCCCGGTTCTGGCTTCTTAGTCCCTGTCTCTTGCCCGGTTCTGGCTTCTTAGTCCCTGTCCCTGCATGTTGCCCGTTGCTGGCTTCTTAGTCCCCGTCCCTGTCTGTTGCCCGTTTATGGCTGCCTGTTGCTTTTCTCCCCCTCGAATTTCCCCTCTCTTCCTTACCCCGGGCCTGTTCGTCGTGTCTGGCCGGGTTTCGCCCCGGACCTTTTTGCCGTGTCTGGCCGGGTTTCGCCCTGGACATTTTTGCCGTGTCTGGCCGGGTTTCGCCCCGGACCTTTTTGCCGTGTCTGGCCGGGTTTCGCCCCTGAGTTCAGGTCAAACTCCTCCGTGCCAACGTGCAAAAATAATCCACAGGGTCTGGTCGAGCCTCTGTCTTCTCTCACACACCGCCGCGGGTTTTTCTTTAAGCAACTTTTTACCCCCTGTACACCTGTCCGTCAACTTTACCGCTCCCACTTAAACCCGTCACCCCGCGTTTGTTCCGCCCCTCCTTTTTCATTCAGTCTTCCTCTACGCATATATTCCACCGGTCTAAATCTGACCTTTTCTACTCGAGCGCCTCTGGCGGCCGTTAGGAAAATTACATAAATTGGCCGCATCACTGAAAAAGCCGCAAGGTTGAAAGATTAGGAAAAAAGTAGCGGCTTGTAATCCGGAATTTACGGTATATGGAAATAGAAAATAATATTGAAATAATGGGTGACAAACCACTTAAAGGTTAACACTCAGCAACAACCACAAAAGTAGCACTGGGTCTTTTTGGGTTAAAAGTATGTCTCCTCTTTAGTAGCGCTGTGTTTCATACATTTTATGGCCAAATATCAGATCAAATGTCTGGATTTTGGCAATTTTTATATGAGAAAAAAATCCTGTTCACAGAATCTAACATTTTCAATGTTGTGATTCGTTCCTTTTATTTCAGGTTAGTGGTCTAGAGATGAGGAAATGGATGGATGAGCTTTTCCCTATCATCATGGATATGCTGCAGGATTCCTCCTCATTGGCCAAGCGACAGGTTTGTGAAAAATGTTTGTTGCCTGGCTTTGAATTTTTTATGTATTTTTTCCCTATATTATCCAGATCAACCAGTTAAAATACAAATGTATTTTCCTGGGTCTTATTCATCTACTGTTCTGTTCTAAAAGGACGGTGAGCCAGGAACGGTTCACTATCACAACTCATATTAACTATCAGCACAGAAAGGTTTTCTTTATATCTATAACTAGTAGAACTAGTATACAGGACTGAAACAGAAGGTTTTCATGTTCAGTGTTACTTCTACTCATTCAACCAATCGCCAACAACATGTTTTAGAAGTTCTTGCTGTATATGGTGACTGGTTTCCTGATAGTTTATAAAATGTACATAACATCTACTCAACAAAGTCAAAGTTATGAAACTTAACGTGATTTAGTGATCGTCTTGGTACACTAAGCTTGGAGGCTCTAAATGTTCAGATGGTTTTCATATTATTTTCAATTTCTTAATGCAACACTAACACAAACACAGATGTTTAACGTTTTACTGGAGGTCACTAGGTCTTTGTTTTTCCCACCAGGTGGCACTGTGGACGCTGGGCCAGCAAGTGGCAAGTACAGGCTATGTGGTGGAGCCTTACCGCAAGTACCCCTCACTTCTGGAGGTGCTGCTGAATTTCCTCAAGACGGAACAGAACCAAGGCATTAGAAGAGAGGTAGGCACCAGCCTGGCGAACTCACCTCAGAGACCCAGAATGACTCATTGTAATACCCCCAAAACCTACATGTAATTATGTGCTAAACAAATGAAGCTGTATTTATATATACAGAGTGAATGGCACATGCACATAAATACATATTGTATGCTCTATGGATATTTTCCATAGTTCTGTGTAATATTTTCCCAAGTCTTGCACTGTGATGTAAGTGATAATTGTCTTACATCCCTGTTACCTTACTCCAGGCTCAGAAAGTGCATTGTTGCTGCATGTCACGTATATGTTGGCTCTGGCAACTCTCAGCCAAGCATCCACCATGGTGTACTGTACATTTCAAGTCCCATTGGGTTAATTATCCAGACAGTCAGTCCTACACCAAGTTTGAAGTGACTTTTTACTCTGTAGCGTCATCTTCTTCACCATTCCAGTCTGCTGAAGGCTTCTTGCTAAAAAGATTCCAACAGGGACCTAGAATTTCAGGGAGAGAAAATGATCAAAACATTCACAGAAATTTGCCAATGCACTGTAGTCCACTTGTCTGCTGCTGACATACATCTACTTCACCTAACTTAGTCATAAGTTTCTAAATATGTAAAAAAGAAGGGAGAAAAACTCACTGACTTGTGTTGAAGTGAAGACAAAATCTGCTGAGAGTGATAACATTGGTGATGTATGTGTCTCTGGCAGGCGATCCGTGTCCTGGGTCTTCTCGGAGCTCTGGACCCCTACAAGCACAAGGTCAACATTGGGATGATTGACCAATCGCGAGACGCCTCAGCCGTCAGCCTCTCAGAGTCCAAGTCGAGTCAGGATTCTGGTAAATCTTGCACCACAGTTTTTAATCCTTAGCTAATTTCTAACCAAAGGGGTATTATAATCGTTTTGTCTTCTGTCTGTTCGTCCGTCTGTCCATTCACTGACATAATCATATTATATGAAGAATGTGTTGAGATATGTGAACCAAATTTATACTGTGGATGCCGCGTGGAACAGAACAGAACAGAAATCTATTGAAAGTAGGTCACCTTGACCAACATTTTCAAGATTAAATGGCTTTGTGCAGTTATAATATCTGGGTATTTTCAAATATAAATTTGCATGTAATAATCTTTACACAAAGACAATCTAATCTAAATTATGGGGCAGTACATTTCAACAGAATCTCACACTATGGACTGCTGCAGCATAAGGAAGCTACTGCATTAAAACAGTAAAATAGTAAAAGTTATGTTTAATGACAGCTTTGGCAACAAATATGGCTTTAGCACTGAGGGTCAAAATATGGAGAAACACACATACACAACTACTCATTTGCTGTGAATAGATAATCAAATGGTAAGTAATGATAATTTAAATATTAAGTGAAGTAGATTGAAGCATTTTTGTTTACCTTTAAATGCACATTTTCTTCTTTGACCTCCCAAGTTTTCAATGGAGCTATCAT
This sequence comes from Siphamia tubifer, assembly GCA_020466265.1. Taxonomy (NCBI): domain Eukaryota; kingdom Metazoa; phylum Chordata; class Actinopteri; order Kurtiformes; family Apogonidae; genus Siphamia; species Siphamia tubifer. Next base: position 36,447,764 of record CM035789.1, read on the forward strand.
AGCAATCAAAATTGAATGTCAACATGGCAGGCACATTTCTTATTTTTACAGGAATGACAATAAAATGAAGACTTCACAATTAATTTTCTATTTGAACATCAAAGCGGTCAGGGTCATTAAAATTAGGTATCACACTTAAAAATGACAATTACAAACCACCTAGATATTTTAAACTCTCAGCCCTGTAGATCATATCTTATTCATTCATTCATTCATTCATTCATTCATTCTTCTGAATGGCCTCAGGGGTTCTGGGGCCTATCCCAGCTACATACAGGTGGAGGTGGGGAACACCTTGGATGTGTTGCTAGTTCATTTCAACCAATCAATTAACTTTATTTATATAGCACATTTAAAAAGATCCACAGGGGAAGCCAAAGTGCTTGTACACATAAAATTAGGAAAATAAGTTAAAAACACACAATAATAAAAGACACAGGTTTATGTCAGCTCGGTGTTTGCAGATGCCAAACAAGAGAGGTTTACAAGTTAAAAGCTAAAGAGAAATAATGGGTTTTAACCGCGATTTATAAACCCGGAGAGAAGAGGCCTGTCTTACACCCAGTGGCAACTCATTCCAGACTTTTGGAGTAGTAGTGCCAAACGCTCTGTCACCTCTAAGCTTCCGCCTCGTTCTAGGGACCATCAGAAGCAACTGGTCAGCTGATCTTAGGGATCAGCTTGGGTGGTAAGGCTGAAGCAGGGCTGAAATGCGAACTGCTGAAATGCGAACAACCATTCATTACCACACTGAAAAATCCCCATGGAATTTAGAACTGAGCAGGTAACTTAGTGAATCCTTTAATTAATAGGAAAAGGCTCAGCTAACATTAACACACATCCAGATCCCACCATGAAACAGATTCCAACACAAACCTCACATGAGCACGCACACAAATCTTCCTTAAATAAAACCCCAGTCATTGGAAATGGATGAGTTAAAGTCTTTGATTTTAAAGCCCATCACCAAAACAGCTGATGTGGAGAGAGGGGAAGCAGCTTTTCATGGTAAAACTGTATGAGCCATTTTCTACTTGACTGAATAAAACAACATTTAATTATGGAATGTCAGAATGAGATATATTGTTTTGGTAGGTCTGATCTTTACACATAATTCCTTCTTTAAGCACACACACACACACAGTCCACTTATTAGGTTTCAAGTCCTTGCTATTTAGAGTGAAACACACCTTTGTAGACTAGCAGCACAGTTTTTCTTTGGTCACATAATGATCACTCTAGAGAGGCATTGATTTCCTTTTCAATTATTTGAATTGCTGATTCTGGCTCACAAAAACCAGCAAAGTCCCTTCTGGCCAAATACGCTTCTGATTCACAGGTTTTTATATTTTCATAAATCCAGCTCATGAGAGAAGACCACAGAATTGTGAGACGATAACCCTCAGAAGACAAAGTAGGGCTGGGCGATTTTCTCTTTTAAAAAAATCTCGATTCACGATACGATTTTTTTCCCACATGGGCTAAATGAAAATGAAAACACTAGAAACGTGGTTTCCTTCGTCTTTTTTTTTTTTTTTTTTTTTTTTTTTATTAAATAACATGTAAAACAAAAAAATACTTCTAGAAATAACTGTAAATAATAAATCAGTTGTGCAAAAGGTGCAACTGCAACCTGAGACTTTGCCTACATGAACTGTAGTAAGTCGAGACATATCCACCACTGTTACAGGAAAAACAGTGCAAAAAAAAAAGTGTAAAAGATACATTTTGTTGGAAAAAAGAAAGCTTAAAATATTTTAACAACTAAAACAATATACATTAATACTCATATTATATGAAAAACATTGCAAAAAAACGTAGTAGTGCAAAAGTAAGATAAAAAGAAAACTAGTAACATTTTTACTTTGTATAGACAAAATAAAACAAAACCTAATTATCAATCAAGCTACTTCAATAAACCTGAACATGTTACCAATATTTTGGATATATGATGTTATTGCGTCTGTTATCGCTCCCCATCGTGCTCCATGTTTATCATAAGGTGCAGAGTCCTGCACGGGTTCGGATACCCGTGGGTGACCCGTGGGTGAACCGCAAATTTTTAGAAACGGGTGAAAAATGTTGTGCTGTGTCGGATATGGGTTCGGTTCGGGTCGGACGTGGGTGATTGCGGGTCTAATTTGCGGTTCATATGTTAACAACATTTTTATTTGGCTCTGCCTTGGATATGTCACTGTTCAGTATATTCATGGCAATAAATGTTTGTATTTAAGTTTGGCTATCTGACATTTTCTTTCGGGTTCGGGTCGGATATCGGGTTCATTTATAGTGGGTCGGTTCGGGTGCGGATTTTTTTTTTTTCGTCGGAAAACGGGTCGGAGTTTAAACATGACGGGTACGGGCGGTTGCGGTATGTCATAAACTCAGAACCGTGCAGGACTCTGGCTCCATGTTTATCATAAGGTGTGCCGTGAGAAAAACTTTCAGTCAGTGTTTGTTGAACATTTTGAAGAAGTGCTGGCAGCGCTAGTCTCTGCCTTTTCTAAGAGCCCCCCCCCCCCCCCCCCCCCAATGGATGCTTTCGCTTCAGATGTGAAACTACACATAGCAGCCTGGTTCATGGTTTTCTTTTTGCGAGGAAAAAAAGTGCATGTGGAGGGGAATCGGATTGCACAATTTTCCTAAAATATGAATCGATTTTGCCATAAAACTCGATTTTAAATCTAAATCGATTTTTTTGCCCAGCTCTAAGACAAAGTAAAATATTTAGCAGTCGTCCTAAATGACAATGAAGGCTGTGCATTGTGTGTCAAGCTTCACATTGTGATCTGGTTAGTACTTAAGTGTCCCTAGGTTCTGTCAATTTTTAGATCTGGATGTCCCATCTGAGTAAAGGCTGGCTTCAGTTTGACTTAAACTTAAATATACCTCATCCACAGTAAAGAACTGACACAAATAAATGGACCTTTTCAGTTTAAAGTGAACCACTTTAGACTGACTTCTACATCAACAGTTCTTAGTAGACCCATTTACATGATTGTTTTCATGTCTGAAAAATGTATTTACAGATACAGTCTGTTTTAACTTTGAGGATCATGGTATTAATAGGGTTATATTAGAACTATATTTACTTCTACCAGAAGCTTAAACAATGGAGAGGATGGTGAGTGACAAAGGCCTGAGGGAGTTTTAGACCTTGGTGTGGTAGTCATACCATATACCTCAAAATAAATTCACTACTGACCATGAATAACTCTTATTACAATCAAGCGATGGGATGCTCTTGAAGGTGACATGATAGAAAAAGCATATCAGAGTATCACAACTAATCTTGAAGTAATTTCAACTCGTTAGTAAATACATACATAATATATACAGTTATTTGATAATAGCGTGTCAGCGTGAGAAATCTTTAAACCCATTCATTACAGTTCTGAGCTAATTAGTAATTAGTATGGTAACTGACAGACCATGTAATTCAATATGAATTAATGCTAACATCAGCTAATGCAGATAAATTATGCAGTGTACTGTTAAGTCATACCATTATCCTCTGGTGGTCTTGTTAGTGTAAGTCCTTAAACACAACAACAGCAGTGCGCCAGTCAGGAAGATAAAATGACCTTTATTCAATAAATAAACTCCTCCCTGACTCCAAACAAGTTGGACACAAAACACAAATTAATTGAAAATGTTTGCACATCGGTATATGGAAATTTACTCCCTCTATATAGTAGCCAGTTCCTAGTGAACATTCAACTTGCAGTTTTTGACAATTGTGCTTTGGCTACAACTTTTGACTATGACAAAAGTAGCTCTTTCTGTCTTACAAGTGTTCAGATGAGAATGTGATCCATGATCCAGGACTGTGCACATGAACTAAAGGCAACAATTTAATCAATACACAGCAGTGTTTTTTGCTACATTTGTTGACAGTATGTTACATTTGTCCTTGTTCAACAGTTTAGATTGTGGTTTCTATAAACTAGCAGCACTACATCTACTGGGTAAACATATGAACTGTTGGCAATGGAAATGAGAACCATTTTTCATTCTATTTTTAATTTTAATTTTATGACATTATTTGATTTACCGTAATTTCCGGACTATAGAGCGCACCTGATTATTAGCCGCACCCACCTCATTCTAAGAGGAAAACCGATTTTGTACATACACAAGCCGCACCTGTATATAAGCCGCATGTGCCCACATTAAAACATGTAACACAAACACAAAATTAACCCAAACCCGACTTCAAGTCCCGCGAATGAAACTAAATGTCCTTCATTAACCCTTGTGTGGTCCTTCGTAAAAGACACACTGGCTGTGTCCTACAATCGGGTCTTAAAAACCCAGATTCCAAAGTTCAGTTCCATAGACTCATCACCCCACCCCCCAAGGATATATTACTGTTTTCAGTAGTAAGCAATGGCATCCTACAGTACGTATAAAAAGGTACATTTGTGAACCACCGGCTCTCTTTGACCCGAAGGACCGCACAAGGGTTAAAGTCCACAGTCCAAAAATCACAGCCGGCAAAATGAACGGAAAATGATACTTAAGGTTTGATGCAGACCTGCAGAGTCCGGGTCCCGTTGAAAGTAATCCAAGGAAAAAAAAGTGTATATTTCCAAAGGTAAGGGAGGGAAAAATGTCCGCCGCATCCACAAACAGGTGGCTGGTCACCGCCTCGCCTCATCTATCGCAGAGTCAGCGATAACTTTCTCTTTCGCAGAGAGTTCAGGTCAAACTCCTCCGTGCCAACGTGCAAAAATAATCCACAGGGTCTGGTCGAGCCTCTGTCTTCTCTCACACACCGCCGCGGGTTTTTCTTTAAGCAACTTTTTACCCCCTGTACACCTGTCCGTCACCTTTTACCGGTCCCACTGAAACCCGTCACCCCACGTTTGTTCCGCCCCTCCTTTTTCATTCAGTCTTCCTCGACGCATATATTCCAACGGTCTAAATCTGACCTTTTCTACTCGAGCGCCTCTGGCGGCCGTTAGGAAAATTACATAAATTGGCCGCATCACTGAAAAAGCCGCAAGGTTGAAAGTTTGGGAAAAAAGTAGCGGCTTATAGTCCGGAATTTACGGTAACTTTTACATTTAACACATTTAGCACTTGTAACATTTATATGGATCGATGAATTATAAAAAATCTTGATTTTTCTAAACTTTATATCATCCCCCCCCTAAAATAAATACATAATATTGATGACTACATTACAAAAATTAACATAATCATCAAGTTTGCGAGTGCTGCTCTCTAAACATAATGCTTTATAGCAGTGGGGGCACGGACCGGTACCGGTCCATGGAGCAATTGGTACCGGGCTGCCGGCTGCCTAATAAAAAATGTATTATTTCTCTTGTATTCATTAACTGAGTCTGAACAATCTTTTATTTTGAAAAATGACTGGATTCTCTTGGTTACATCTCTGTTACCAAAAATGTAACCCACTTGTCAGCAAAATAATTAAAACACAGATGTCTTTGGAAAGTTTTTTCGAAGAGGAAAAGATGCACTGAAGAGACAGAAGAGCCTACAACTTCCAAGACAAAGAAAGCTTTTAACAGACAATCCCTGGAGTTGTACTTGAAATATAGATTTATTGTTACAGGTGATTCCCACAGAACAGTTCTGCTCTTTCGGGGACTGATATAAACAGTTTTACCACCAGTCGGTGGTAAAATTGCCAAACATAAGACTGGTCCGTGGTTGAGGACCACTGCTGTATAGTAATGTAGTGTAGTAATTAGGGATGGCGATATTCACAAAAAATCTTGACCGACCACTGAGCCTCATTAACCAGTTGAAGGTGGTCACCGAGAAAATAAAAGCTTTGTTGGCTCACACACACAAATTATGCTGCTAAATATCGTGGGGAACAATAAACCTTACCGATTGAAAATGGTAAATTGAAAATGCAAATTTAGTCTTTTTTTGTTTTCATTGGTATTATTTATACATGGAAACACAAACAATAAAACATACTCTTTAGTTGTGAAGCATTATTGATTTTAAAATTTTTTTCTTTCTAATCTGGGTGTGACTATTACATTTGCAGGAATACAGCACTTAAGGATTGCGAGAGGGTGGGGGTCGGGGGGTGGGTTCAAAACCTGCCCACCAGATCCTGGTCCTCTGGCAGCATCCGGTGTGTAACCCGACGCTAGGTTGGACGCATTGCGGCACCCTGGCATGCGCTGGGCTGTGCTGGTCCTCATCATCAGCCTCTGAGGGAGATGGACCGTCTGGATCTCACTCTCTTGTCAAGTTGGGGAAAACCAGGATTGTGACCAGGGGCCAAGGGTGGTTATGGGCGATGCTGTAGGATCAGCATCGCTTCACAGAGTGAACACTTCACATCATTGATTTTTTTTTTTAAGTGTTCCCACACGCTTTTGGTTTTCATGGTGGTATCTTGCCGTCTCTCTGTGACTTGATCAAACATTCAGACTGGCATGAAATTATCGTACCACATAGATTACTTGAGCTGTGAATTAATACATTCAGTCTTGTATTGCTAATGCTCAAATTCATAAATTTATCCTATGGAGAGATCAAAAAGCTTCCTCGTTATAGTCTGCACTACAATGCATTTTGTGCAGTGGAATGACTGATGCTGGCTGTTTTTTTCTTTTTTAACCCGCTGATAATGACCAGACAATGGCGATGCGATCAACCATCGGTCAAATGGTCATCAGTGAACATCCCTAGTAGTAATATAAGTTGCTGTCATGGCTTGCAGTAGATGGGAACTGGACTTGCCTGTGGTGCAGCAGTATTGAGTTTTTCCCTCCAGGGCTTGGCTCCAGACACATAACTGAAAACTATGTAAACTAATAAGGGTGTCATTCTCTGTATATCTTTAAAAAAGCTTCCAGTGGTGACAATAACAGATAACGATGGTCATGGGTTTGAGAATGTGACCTCGGCCAGTGTGGTAATAGTTTTACCAGTTTGTTCCTTACTAAATGTACTGTGACCAGAATTGGACATTGTATATCTGGGAGCACATTTCTCAGGGTTAATGTCTGCACTGTGAGCGGCTTGGATGATGTATGCTCCGTATATGGGAGGTCAGTGGTTCAGCTCATCTTCTCACGTGACTCGACGCATGACCGGTTTGATCTCAGAACATCGAGGCCATAAAACTCTCTATGAACATGTCTCCTTATGTCTCATGTCCAAACAGCTGAAGCCTGAAGCACTGCAGTACTGCTGCCTCACTTAACTGCACTGAGGCCTGTTTGCATGCTGTAAGAATACATTTTTGTTGCAATTTATCGCCATCATTAATCTCAACTTGGTGAAGGCAGCAATAATAAAAGATCCAACACAAATCTCCCCTCTTTAGCCTCAGGCTCTGTGCCAGTCTGTTATGTCTACCATCTGAAGAGTCTGAAGGGAGATGACAAGCGGAGCAGCTGAAACTGTACTCCCACAGCAGGCCTGTGAAATTCTGAATACCAGACGTCTGTCTTCTCAGATCACTTGTAAAACCCAAGTTGTTCCTCAGATAAATAAACAGACATGTCCAACATACTTGCCTCATCATGAAAACCATTAATGAACAACATGGATATGCATAAAAATTGGAATTTGTGCATGAAAAAGACCACCGATGTTGCTTGGCAAGACAAAAATGAGAAATAATACTTTCTAATTGTGGTAAAAACTGAATCACAAGCCTCATTTAGCTCTTTTACTACTTGTGTTTCTGAAGGAGATTACCAGCTGGCAGCAATCACATATATTATGAGGGTAAAAACTCACCGACTGATGCACTGTGCAGATTGTTCAGCATAGAACAGACATTGTGTTTAGAAATGTATTTTCCTGTTATCTCATTGTTTTTTGTAATGTTCCCACTCTGGCATGTGTCTGACTCATTGAGCATTACCTCATCATACCAAAACAAGAAAGAAATGTATCTCAAAAGACAATCAGTACTTTGTTTTTGCTGGCAAACAAAAAACACTTTTTCACTGTTGATGTTGGCATTTCAGCGAGGCTAAAGACAGTCAGTGATTATACTGCAATCAAGCTTTATTTTATTTAGGGAGTAAGGCAGTTAGGACATGACCTGACAAGTAGCAAGCAACATCAATTCAGACATACAAACACTCCCACTAGTCTGATTATTTTTACTTCATACCAAGCATCAGAGGCATTAAAGTTCAGTGTGGGGATGAGGTGTTGATTTGGACGGTAGCGGTACATTGTGCATGTTATAAATCATTTTTAATATACCAACTCTCCAAAGTCTCCTAAGAAAATTTGTAGTTGTCCAGTGTTTTTACAGCAATGGTGGCAGAGTCTGTCTACATAATCACAAGGTTGAACTGATGTTATAGTTAGAATTAGACTTTAAGTTGTAAAATGAGCTCCAGAGGGTATGACCACATCACATACTGACTAAAAGTAGTGTTGGCCTCCCAAAATGCTTCACTTTAATGTATTTTATATTTAAGGAACCATGTACAATATTTAACCTAACTGTTGCCATTTGATGAATGCTTACCAGAGTTATTTTAAGGCTCATTTTTATCTGAAGCCACCTGGCTGACTGCAGTTAAAACAAATAAAACATGTAAGAGGAATCGCACACAGGCATGCATGCATGCACACAAACACACACACCATGTCAGAACTATTAGTGTGTTTAATGAATTACAAATCAAACTGATTTAATATCAAGACATTGCTAGATATATTGTTAGATATAACAAATGTACTATTGAGTAAAGTTTTTACTATAGAACCATAGGGAAGAGCAGAATGTTTTCTGGATTATGCGTTTTATAGCATCTTTGGAACAAAGTTATATAATGTAGAGGCTAGTCCATTTGAAGGTGTCATTCTGCTGAAAACCACTTTTCCACACTCCTTTTGGAATCTGATTGGTCACCCTGACTTACCAACACATGCTGACTTTGAAAGTGGTTTGTTACCTCCACTGGCTGCATACTGAAGTCACAGAAAACAAGAGGAATGAGGGACCCGGAAAAAGCCGGTCCGTCTGACGTGAGGCGGACTTTAGCGTCACCCACATGGGCTTAAATCTGAAGTAGCATTAGCATCTGCAATAGAAGACGGCACCACAGTAGCTGCTGCACAAACCTGAAAAAATGGCGGAGCAAACTGGTTCATGTGCTCTCTGTGGCCTAATTCTTTTCCTGCACGTTTTAAGTACAAGTGACGGCATGAAACCGAGCTGGATGTTAGCCTGGTAAACACACATAGAGAGCGGGAGGGGAGGGGGGGAGTGTTCCTTCATGCATTCTGAGCCAATCGGAGATGCCTCATCACCCCGCCATGGACATAAATGCGGAAGTATGGGTAACTCGGTTGTTCGACCTCAAGTCATTTTTTCTACTGTGCAAAAACAGCTTGAAGCAAAGCAATTTGGACGTTTAAATAGAACCAACACACAGTGTATTCAATAACAATGAAGAACACAGCAATATTCATGAAATATAACCATGGAATGGCTGCTTTAATTGGGTAGTAGTTGATGATGGGGGTCTTTCAACAAGAAAATTCTGGGTTTGACACCCAATCAGAGTAGGACCTCTGTGTGGAATTTGTAGAAATACTTCCTCTGCCACAAGGGTTCCCTCAGGTGTTAATGACAGGTATGTTGATTTCATTTTTCCCACATCTGGAGTTAAACGTTCTGCATCCCACAAGTAGAGATGGCCGTCTTTAATGTATTGATACTACAAGTACACTTATCAATACTGCTTATTCTTATTGGTTCTTTTTTCAGGTTAGGGGGTAAATCTACAGTTAAAATCAGAACATAATTATTTTCCATAATTATTTCAATATTTTTTTTCAAGAAATGACATACAGCAGCATTATTTTTGATATGGTCATTATCATATTTAGAGGACACCAGAATTCTATGGCAATTAGGCTCTGTGTTTCATATGGGGCATTTCTACATTATGCTGTAGTTTGCTCATATTGTTCTATGGGGATGGTGGAGAAGGCTTTGCTGACACCGGCTTAATCTTTATAACATGATTTGGTAAAAAAAAAAAAAAAGATTGGCGTTATACTAGTGTTGTCATGATACCTATAATTTGGAACCGGTACCAACATGTATCTCAATATTATTTGATACTTTTCAATACTTATAAAAATATATATAAATAAATAAAAAGAGAATGCAGAAATTGACATTACTGACTTCATTAATCGAAAGTTTTTTGAACATAAACAGTTATTGTAACAACAGTGGAAAAAAAAAAAATTAAACCAGAACAGTGAGAGCATGGAAACTTTTGTTAAAGATCAAATGAGAATCAGTATAGCCTAAATATTAGACATCATGCTTCATGTTGAAAAATAATTTGAAAGTAAATGCATTTTTGTATTGAATCTGTTATTATTATTTGTAGGATATCATATACATAAAGTAAAAAGGAATGGAAGAGCACCACAAATTCAACAATTTAAAATGAAAATTGGACATTATTTTGATACATTAAAATTAATTAAAAACAAAAAGGCAATCAAAACTCTGCAGATGAATTAAGCTTTGGACTCATATGATTTGAATTATATAAAATACACCCATACATTTTCCCCCTGTATGTATTTATATACTGTAATTATGCTTTTTGTTTATTTGTATTTTGTTTCTTTTGTGTGTGTCCCTTATAGTCTGTTGTTTTCTGTTATTACTCTTTGAGTGTTTTGCTTTATTTAACTCTTTGTTTAACTCTATGGAACTGATGTGGGTATGGAAATTAAAAAAAAAAAAAAAAGCACACGACAAGCAGCAGCGGCTGCATGCACGAACACTTGCGACCAACACACATCACTGAATTAGATTTTTTTTTGTCTTTGAGTGTTACAAACTGAAACAAATTTTTATGTGGCTCTGCTATGCATGGACTATGAACTATTACAACTAGACTACTGAGCTATTATAGCCTCTTTGAAAAGGGGAGCCTACATGTCGCATTCTACACTATTGAAGGCGGGTTTTATTTGACTTACTAACTTCCCAAAAATATGGTAATATATGGTGCCATTTCACTGCCATTAACCTGTGGCATTGAAAAAACAACTTTGCAATGTAGAAAATGTTGCATTGGCATTGTAACAGGTATTGGCATTGTAAAATATTGAAAGGAAAGATAAAATACAGACACTGAAAAAACACTATTTTGGGAGGGTATTTTTGTATTATAATGTTTTTTGTTTTTTTTTTACAATGTTTTTTTTTCATGCTTCTCAGGTTTTCAGTTTCAGTTTTGATTTTTTTTCAGTTTCAATATTACTGGCACTGTTTTAACGTGATGGGGCGGGGAGAGGGCAGGGCTTAGAGCACAAGAACGCGCTTCTACATTCTGAGGAGAGGAGAAAGAACCCCCCCCCCCCCCCCCCCCCAGGCAGACTATGGCTTCAAGGTTGCCCGGGACTACCAAACCAACAAATCTGTTTCTCTTTATTAGTTTTATTAGTATATAGTGCTTTTTTCCACATAGAACATTGTTGTGTTATAATCACTTTATTCTTCTTACAGTCATTCACTGCAGTTTATCTATAATTTCCAATTCCAGCAATGATTGCTTGCATCAGTATACTGTGGTGCTCGTAGAATAATGTTAGGTGATGAAGAATCCCTCCTGTAAGTGTTAATGTTTCTGTTTTAAACTTTCTTATAAACTAGCTTAGACAACATTAGCATGTTTGCTAAATTAGCATGATATGAAGAATAAAGTGATTATAACACAACAAGGTTTTATGTGTAAAAGAACACTATATACTAATTATACAACTAATAAAGAGAAACAGACTGGCAGTTTGGTTGTCCCGGGTGATCTCAGTTTGCCTGAGGATAATGGCTGTAGCCATGAGGGGGAGCTTCTCTCTCCTCTCCTCAGAATGTAGAAGCGCGTTCTCGTGCTATAAGACCCGCCCTCTCCCCCGCTCCACCCCCCGCCCCCTCATGTTAAAACAGTGCCAGTAAGTTGTAAAACTGAAATTAAAACTGCAAGCAGTCTCAAAGGCCTTCCAAATAATTACTGAATGGTAGCAATGATTCGGTGATTGTCCATACTCTATGGTAATATGAATGTCCTCTATTTCCACCCAAAATACTTTTAAATGTAATTTATTACCACAGACCAGTATCCATATTCCTCAACTAGGAAAATATCCTTACTAAATGGAGGAAACGAAAATGTGGCAAAACACTCTAAATCACAGAAATGTCTATTCACATGGGGCTAATATTATAGCTGGACCTCTGTGTTTTCCTGAAATACAGTAGTGTCATTTACCTTGGAATTTTTGCTGTGTAAATTACAGTCCAGACATGGGAGATTTGCACTTTGTCAACCATTACAGATTACTAGAGATTCATACTGTAGATGGAACGAGATCTGGGGCTTCATTGACCTGTTCTGTGACCTGGTATGACATGCATGATAATACATTCTGTTGTATTACATGTACTGTTAAATAAGAAACCAGCCTGTACTTTGCATACATAGACTAAATTGAATTACATGAACATGGGTGCATGATCAAACCATCATCTATCTATGACCTAACTGACTAACAATCATCAGTTGGTTCCTAGTGATATGTTCATATATCCAGTTTGAAATGATTAATGTGTCTGTCATTTACAAATTAACAAAATGGAGTTTGTGACTTTAAAAAACATATAGAACTGCAAGGATAGCGGATACATCTGACTGAATCATTCAATAAAAGTTCATGAAGTGGCGGCCGGTCCACTTGGGCGCAGGGGCGCCACCCCATGGCAGACGTGGAAAAATAAACAAAAAAAACCCAACATAATTTGATCTCAAAACATTTAAATTAACAGGCTAACATCTTTGATATATTTATTTAAGTATTAATTTAACATAGTTCTGATATTTGTCATTTAATCCTTTGCAACGATATCTTTCATATTCACAAAACCAGTTACGCTTTGCTTACGTTAAGTTGTTATGTCGCACGGGGTGCCGTCCCTTCTCTCCAATAACTTAACACGGAGTCACTCTACCAGGGGTCTACACGTGACATGATGCATTTGATAGGAGGCCATCGGGGTGCATGCACGGTGCGTCCGGCAGCCTGGCTGTTGTTTATTGGCTGGCAAATATGGAACGTCATCATGCTCAAAGGTGTGTAAAGCGCTGTGAATTTACGACCCGTTTCTGCTTTACTTCCTGATTATGCTGTTCACTTCCTTTTTGGCAGCCTCTGGTTGACTTTCCATGTTAACACCGAGTGATTTAGTGACAAAAATTATGGACAACGACAAGCGGAAAACTGGTTCGGGAATTACGTGTGCTATCGTTGGATGTAGAAGCTAAAAAAACAGCTAAACGAGTGGTTAGAGTGTTTTAACCACAAACTGCGGTCAAGTGAGCCGTCATTCGCTGTTTCGTGTCCTCCGGACCAAAGAGGAAGCGGACCATCCGGACTGTTATCAACGCAAAGTTCAAAAGCCAGCATCTGTGATGGTATGGGGGTGCATTAGTTCCCATGGCATGGGTGACTTACATTTCTGTGAAGGCAACATAAATGCTGAAAAGTACATAGAGATTTTGGAGCAACATATGCTGCCATCCAAGCGACGTCTTTTTCATGGACGCCGCTGCTTATTTCAGCAAGATAATGCCAAGCCACATTCTGCACGTGTTACAACAGCGTGGCTTCGAAGTAAAAGAGTCCAGGTTCTCCCCTGGCCCGCTTGCAGTCCAGACCTGTCTCCCATTGAAAATGTGTGGCGCATTATGAAGCGTAAAATACGACAGAGAAGACCCCGGACTGTTGAACAACTGAAGCGGTTCATCAAGCAAGAATGGGAAAGAATTCCACATGAGAAGCTAAGAGAATTAGTCTCCTCTCTTCCAAAACGTTTATTGACTGTTATTAAAAGGAAAGGCGATGTAACGAAGTGATAAACATGCCCTTTCCCAACTTCTACTGCACGTGTTGCAGCCATGAAATTCTAAGTTAATTATTATTTGGCAAAAAACAATAAAGTTTATCAGTTTGAACATTAAATATGTTGTCTTTGTAGTGTATTCAATTGAATATAGGTCGAAAAGGATTTTAAAATCATTGTATTTTGTTTTTATTTACATTTTACACAATTTCCCAACTTCAACCGAATCCGGTTTGTATATATATATATATATATATATATATATATATATATATTAAAAAAAATCAGGTCTGCGAATCTGATGGGATTAGCCATAGTGTCCCTCACGGAGTTGGCAGCCCTGTGTGTGTGTGTAATTTATTATTATACATTAGTGCTTTATATGCAGATACTGATATGCCAGATTGTCCATAGCTTTCCTGTCTATTGCAATGGAATCCATGAAATATGCACAAATCTTGCCGTACGTTACGTTGGGCCACGTCGTCATGTTATCCTCCAGGTCTGCACCACATTCGGGTGGGGGATAATAACGCCAACTCCAGCCCGCATAGTGGAACAGATTTTCTTGTCTTTTGGGTCCTCCGGGCTAAATCCAAAATACATTCATGAATTGTGATCTCTACAAGTGTGTGTTTTATGTGGTATTAATGAATACGAGCGATATTCTGGTACAATAGCGATAGAAAGCACAGTAACGGTGCACACTTTACCATTGTTGTTGTTTTGAGTTTGGCGCGTGTGCTTTGATACTGAATGAAGTGGTAACGTCACAGAAATGTGGAGAGGAGCTGCGTAAACCGCATCTTCGAATCTTTCCACTATCTGGATCTGTTTTTTAACTTATATTTTTCAGAGCCCCAAAACGCTGCCTTGATAAGATACATTTGACCAATTATTGCCAATTACAGTGCGCCCACCCAAGATAAAAATTCAGCGGCCGCCACTGAGTTCATGTTACCTGCATGTGAAAGTATTAGCTGCATAAGTGTATTTAATTTTTACTCAGCATTTGAGGTAGACTGTATAATAGCTCTCAGTAATGTTGAGCCCCCCCCCCCCCCATATACAATCATAACCACAATGCAATGCATGCAAATAATTATAAATATTCTATTTTTCATCAGCTTTTGTTTTTCCTTGTTTTTGTTGTTTGTCATGCATTTTATGTATAAAAATGTGAAGCGTGTTAGTTTTATACAGCTGACCCATTGTGCTTCTAATAAAATATTTGCAAGAAAATGCAATTACTGTTTAAAAGTGAACATGAAATTATGTATTTCATGTTCACGTTCCAAGAATGTGATTTTTTTCCCCCCTTGCTCTTTCTACCCTTTATTATTTATTTGCTGCAGTAACTATGGAATTTCCCTGTTTGTCTGTCAGTCATAACTGATAAGAGTACTGCCAAAATACCAGATTGAAGTGATATTTGTACCTGTAGAAGTGGTTTTCAAATCAGAGTTTTACTCTTTCCAAGTCATTAGGGTGAGGTAGGACATAAATCAGTACTGCGAGTTTGGTGCTGCCCAGTAATCTTTAAGTTTTTGACAAACTGTGTCCAGGTTTGTGTTAAATATGTCTGTACTTTGTTTGAGATCAGCATTTTGTAGGCTTATTGAATATGGAATCCAACAGTCTTTTTGTCATTGGACCACTTTAATACATTTAGTTGACGCTCACTGATGACCATTTACTTCCAGGTAATTGCAATTGGACATATTCCAAATGTCCACACTGAAAATGAATGCCTCAATTCTTCATTCGCTATTAAATAACTTTGAGATATAGAGTCTACTGTAGCTCAGTAGACATAGAACATAGTGATGTACAACAGTACATCAGTTGTACTTTCACTTTAAGGCAGTAGGGCACTGAATTTGCTCTGGAAATATGGCCATTAAAGAGGCAAAGACATGGAAAACTTGAATGCAAGCTGGAACTGAGGTTCAAAGCTTCAGATAGTGAACCACAAAAATCACTGAACATAGATGTGTTTGCCCAATACAGAAACATAATGATTTTCTTTTCTTCCTCAGCTGACTACAGCACCAGTGAAATGCTGGTCAACATGGGCAACCTTCCTCTGGATGAGTTTTACCCTGCCGTGGCTATCGTCACACTCATGCGCATTCTGAGAGACCCATCGCTCTCCAACCACCACACAATGGTGGTCCAAGCTGTCACCTTCATCTTCAAGTCTCTAGGCCTGAAGTGTGTTCAGTTCCTGCCACAGGTCATGCCCACATTCCTCAATGTAATCAGAGTTTGCGACGCCAGCATCAGAGAGGTACGAAGGCATACAGAACAAGGAGAAAAAAAACATGGTCTTGAAGATTAAGCTACTTTACTGTGTGAAGTATCAAGTAGTATACACTAACAGGGCCTTGTTTTAGGATCAAATAAAGATTCTGGAACTAAATTGCCTCACTGAGTCCCTGTGTTGGAAATCACACAAACCTGTTTTTTGCCAATTTTCGGCTGATGTTTTTAAGCCGATTCAGTCTCTGACCTACATAAAACTGCTTTACTTTTACGTGGGGTACAGAGCTGCCATAGAGCTATGTGGTAATATTAGCAAGATGGTCTGTAAGGTTAGATACAGTATGTGTAATAAACTGATAAGCTCTAATGTTGGCTTAAGCTTTGTATTCTTCCAGGTGATGATGTAGTTGTTTAAACTTAAAAATCTGTGGTTGGTTTATTAAGTCCTGAAAATTTTTTTAGAGATTTGTGGTCCCATTAGGCATTAGTGCAGGCATGCCCAGAGTCCGGCTCGAGGGCCAATCACGGCCCACGGTCAGAATTCATACAGCCCGCAGCTTCAGTTTTATAATAAATTATTTATGGCCTGCTCAGACTGTCCAACACAATAAATAAATAATAAAAGTTTTAACATGCAGTTCCTCCTTTGGCTTCATGGTGGCAGCACCGCCCTAACTCTATCTGACTTTACCGTGAACCCTTCTCGGTAATGGCGCCTGTAAATAAAAAGTGAGGGCTAATTACAATATTTTTTACCTGAAACTCAATGCACTTGTGTTTGTCTAATTTGTCCAGAGACTGCTGCCTTGTTTAACAAATTCAATATAAAGAGACACTACCAGACAAAACATGCTAACATACGATAAGCTAACAGGGGGTGAAGAGTGTGCCTGTTAATCCATTACCATGGCAACCTACTAACTTTCCATGATAGTTGTCTATAACTGCTAGTGTCAGCTAGTGTAATTGAACGTGAAACAAAATATGTCTTTTTGAGACAAGACCAAGAGTCATGTTTTAATCTTAAATGTGAACATAGACCACTGCTGGCCAGCTTTTATGTCCATAGAAAAGTTGTGGTTATTTACACCAATATGGCACAGTTGGCATGGCACACATAAAGCTGGTCTTATTGCTTTGGATGATCACATCCCTATCCTCAGACATGAGCAGTTTATGGTTATAGACTAACTATTGGTATCATTCAGCATCCGAATACATCTCACCCAAGAGGAGGTTATTTATTACAGGAAATGTTTAGGTTTCAGCACCAACTCTGGAACTAACTGGGTGGAATTAGGGGTGTGACATCACCCTAGCTTTCCCAGTTTCAGCAACATTTCCTTTTGTATATGCATATTATATGAGCTATGCTGAAAAAGAGAACTTTTGTAGTATAGAGTGTAATCTAAAAAGCAGCAGATGTTCTGATTACACTCGTCTACAAGTAAAATGCGTCTGGAATAAAACTAATGAAATGTTACCACATGTGTGTTAGTGATAAAGAAAACTCAATTCTTAAATGCTGGTTGGTTCAAGTTTTCAACATAATTCTGGGGTCAAAATGCGAACTTCTTAGAATGAACAAGAGAATGGGTTTTAGTCCAAAGGAATATTGGTCTCAGATCTACCAGATCTACTTCAAAACACTGTCTGGACATTATGATCCATTCACTTAACAGGTTCTTTCTAGTGGAATATTTACAAATCCATTGTATACGTGTACATAAACCACCATATATGTGGAATAACACACCATCATATATATTAAAAACATGAGCTAACCAGCACTTTTGTAATTTGTTTTCTGACTCCTCTTAGTAAAGTATGTACACATTTAATCTCTGAATCAGATACTTTTTAAATAATTGTAGAGCAGTGTTACACGTGTATTTTTCTTTGTATTCCTTCCCAACTTCATCCTTTGTTGGTTTTGTTTTCCTGCAGTTCCTCTTTCAGCAGATGGGAATGGTAGTGTGCTTTGTGAAGATCCACATCCGCCCCTACATGGACGACATCTTCACACTCATCAGAGTGAGTAACCATCAGTTCCTCCACCCTCTATCCCTAAATGCTGATCATCCAAGCCCCTTCTTATTTTCCTGTGAGTCAGGCAAACAGCTGCAAACTCTTAATTGTACTCAGTTGGGCGCAGCACTTTGCTCATTAGGAGGAATGTGTTCCGGGCCCCTAGATGAGGTCTGGCCCCACGGCTCAGAGCAGTTCACGTCATATGCGGCATACATAACAAACCAGATTAAAGAGGCTATGGGGCTGGGATCATGGAGAAATTCATGTTATTTATGTCTGAATAAATTGTTTGTAGTTAGTCATTTTGTAAATGACTCACTTGATTAGATTTACACCAGAGTAAGTTATAAGTGCTGATGCAAATTTAAAGTGTTTATGCAAAGCGTACCATAACACACTGATCGCCAACCAGGGATACATGTATACAAGCACTAAATTTACAGGCACTTGGAAATATTGTATCCATTTAACTTCACATGCATTACTTAAGAAAAAAAATAAATCAAATAGGATCAACAACCGATGTCTTGCTGATCTTTAGGAAATGTAGTTATAGGTTATTGGCTCTGGTTCTCTGCTACACAATAATTTAACAGTTTGGGATGAATAAAGAATGCATTACCTTAGCAAATTAGATTGCAAACTTAGGTGCTGAAATTGTATCTAACCACCTTGTATGTGCCTTATATAAGGCACATACATGTGTTAAGGGTCAAAAATATTAGATTAATGCACATTTATGTTGGTAGTTAGTTAATAGGTTAGTAGGTAGTTAGTTGGGTGTCAGTAAACCTCATGTATAAGCTAACAGAAGCTAGTCTTGTGGCTGAAGAACCACAAAAGCACTGAAGAACGCAATGGATTTTTTTGTGGAATACTTGCCCAGTCTTTGACATAAGAAACGGATTACAATCATATTTAACTAACGTTGACAAATGATGAGCAATCAGCACAGACTAGAAGATTCTGTCTGTTCACTCTGACCCAAACCTGGCACATTAAACTTGTAATCACCTTAAAGGGTTACCGTAATAGAATAAAGTCCGTAATTTCCCTGAGGGCCCTTCCCAAGAAATCAGTTAAGTTCTACCTAATGGGATGGAATCAAATCAAGATAATATAAATGATCTGAATGATCTTCACTCTTAATTACAGTCTGATATGCCAAAAACATTTGGGAACCACTATCATAAAAACGTGGTTATGAGTCACATGTTCAGCCTTATCACATGATGTGAAAGAACTGCTAAAACCATAGCCTTGCACTTGCACTTGCACAAACACAATCATCTAGCACATAATCATATGGCAAGGAAAAAAAATCCAATGACCACCTCTGTATCGGAATCTTGGTACCAGTGTTACTGACACTTTTGCATGTGGCAGTAACTGTAGAGGAGTAATTGAGAGAACTGGTCTACTGCACGTCAAGTCCCTCTGAGTTAATAAATGGCAAGTGAAACAAAGAATCTATTCATTTGTGCTCCAGCTCTGCTTCTGCATCCAGATGAGGGGGCTGGAATAGCCATTCAGGACATTTTCTCACTTGCCCTGTAGTCAGCAGCTACAGGCAGGGAAAATGCAGGAAGTTGGGGGCTAGCGGAGACCCCCCCGATCACCGACACAAACACCTCAGCCAGATCTCGCAGCTGAGGCCCATCGACTGATTGACGTATTGCGTGACTTCAGGTCCTCCGCCTTAACTCCAATTGCCATTATCTCAAATGTACACAGTGGCCTGGCTTAGAATTTCCAATACGGTGTCACAAGCCACAGACGTGATGTCAGTCCCCACTGACAGGAAATTGTCTCCATTCCTCATCATATAGTATCATGACACTCCCTCACTACCTCTGGCACATGGAGGCTTCTGTTATTTCAGAGAGAAATCTGAGTAAATGGCAGTCCCATTTTTGGTTTATTGATTGAAACACATCATGACCCAGTTCCTCCGTCCTAAAGACTCCTCAGTGCTGCCCCAGAGCAGAGAAGCTGAGGTAGTGCTGTGAATATTAAGTGTTTTTGGAGGCACTTTTTTTGAATACAGTAAAACTTTATACCTCAGAAGTTGGACTTGCTCACATTTAGATCATTATTATTCAATTTATTAAGAGTCACATCTGTCTTTTCAGTTGAGGATATGAGTTTTATGCATTGTTAACTCATAATGGTCATAATAGGAAATTTTTAGAATCAGATAAAAATAAATTTCTGATTGATCAAAATATGGCATGTGATGGGGGGGGTATAGGCCTCACAGGAGAAAAACTTAGCATTTCAAGAAAAATGTTATATTACAAGAGTAAAGTTACAGAAAAAAATAATATAATTACAAGATGTTGATGATTTTTTTGTGTTTGTCTCCCATCTGTATTGTTGGATTATGTAAATATGCCTATAGCCTCAAGAGTTTTAATAGTCACTGAATTAAGCCAAATATAGGACGACCCTGATTACAAGACGACTCCCTTATTTTTCAGACAAATTTTCAGAAGAAGTCTCTGCTAATCAAAATTTACTTTGTTTAAAGAAAACATTTTTACTGAAATTCTGAAAAAAATAGTTGAAATAATTATTACACACTGCTTTCATTTTTGGCTGTCAGAACTTTGCTCATGAGTTGTGTTAACAAAAGTCTGCATAAGGCTTTTACTCACAGATGTAAGTCCTCTCTCCGACTCATGCTGTAGTCCTGTGTCCGTCCACAGAACCTTATCCTTGCTACTGTCCAGTGTGTTTGATATGCTGCATTTTTAAATAGTGACAGCATCATTTTTATATTTCATTTATTCACCTGAGAAATCTGTCCAACCTTCTCCACTGTCATGTCCTCCTCCCGAATATGCACCCCTTTTGGTCCACAGAATAACACAAACTGAAACGACTCTATGATGAATGCAAAGTGCATGAATAATGTCAGCACCCTCGCGTGTAATACAAAACGAGGAGATAACCAGTACCAGGTTGAATTAATGTAAAATCAGTGATGAAAAAACTGTCCCTGTTTTTATTTTCCCCAATTCATGAGTGTGCAAATGAACTCACATTTTGAAATCAAAAATTGGAAAATTTTTGTTCCTCATTTCCCATTCTCCCATTATCTGCTTGGCTTACTTCTTGATTTGAAAACAGAAATGCAATGGCCACCATGAACACGGACCCATTTTTCTTAGTGTTAGCAGTTTTCAGGTGGTCTTTGGTCGTTTCACTTCGTAACTTCATATTTCTTTCCTGCCTCACAGTACTTTGACGCCTTGCTGCATTGACCACCATCATCTTAAAGTTAGCATCAACTTGTCCCACTTTGGATCCACTGTGCTCTGGATAGTCACTGCTCATGGCTCTCCATTTTCTATCTCCTGTCTCTGTTTCTCTGCTGTGATTGACAGATGAATCCACAGTGAGGTCACTGGTCTTACAAAAAGCCGGCACCCTCTGCTGTTGTGGTGTAGCGACGCCAGACGACTAACAGCATATGTTAGATGTTAGACCCCAATTATAAGACGGCCTTGCTTTTTTATTTTTTTAATTATTGTCAATGAAAAATAATGCTTATATTCAGGTCAATATGGTATTATTATTATTATTGTGGTTGTTTTTTGCTATTTTTACATCTTCATATGTGCACATTTTTCTTGTACTTTATCCTGTTGCTGCCTTTTCCCTGTTGTGGAGAAATTTAATACTTGAATCAAATCAAATCTAAGATGATCTGATCTAATGATATCCTCCTGACACCCAAAGTAAGAAAGTGAAGGGTTGAGGCTTTTTTTTTTTTTTTTACATTACACAATATTTTGATTGGAAACTGCACAATGCAACCGTTTTTTCAAATACATTTTTAAAAATATGTTTTATTTATTCAGAATTAATTTTTCAATGGAATGTCCTTTACAATGCACAGACCTTTAAAGTAAAACTAACATATTTGTTTCCCCATACAGAGCACAAAAATGCATTACTGGGTCTCAGTAGGATATGATCAGTAAAGGAAACATGAATAGGTATTTGGATCCATATAAATGATCAGTCAATAATGAATGTTTCAATAAATAAATCTTCTAAAAATAGTGACAATTAATTTAAAATGGGTTTGTTCCTCAGTCTGAAATCTTTATAGCTGAAGGAATAAAAGATGTTGGAAACATTTGCTTATTTTTTTTTTTTTTTATCTTAGTATGACTTCTAGTACTGGTGCACTTTTTTATACAAATAAATGTTTGTGCTGCAGGAATACTGGACACCGAACAACCCCATGCAGAACACCATCATCCTTCTGATTGAGCAGATCGTAGTGGCGCTGGGTGGAGAGTTCAAGCTTTACTTGCCCCAGCTCATTCCACACATGCTGCGTGTCTTTATGCACGACAACAGTACCGGACGCAGTGTCACCATCAAGGTCAGTGCAAAGCAGAGACAGATGCACCACTGAGAAGTGTGCTATTTAAAGTGGACCAGAGGCTAATTTGTCTCCTGACGCAAGTACACATACATATACACGTCATAGGTACAATCTAGACCACACTGTCATTACATAACTACAAGGAAAAATATTAAATTGTGCATATTAGCTATACAGGTCCTTTGTCTTTCTGCCATTATGGGGTACATCACTAATACTGAACAATAACACACTGAGCATACGCCTGTTCGAAGGACACATTTCTTGACCTACCTTCTGTAACATGACTCAACTTTATCCTTGAACACTTTTTAACACATTTAACATTTATAATCACAAATAAATCAATGTTCTCAGAATATTCTTTTACTTTATCATTCACATTGATTATATATTCATTGTTGCACAAAATCATTAACACATTTTTAGTAACTCATTGACTAATCACAATGTTACTTGATTATTATTTATAATCACTGTTTTTACCCAGGATAACATATTCCTGCTTGGTACTCATGCTGATCCAAGGCCTTTGACCTCTACCTATCTTGACAATAGGCTATAGCTGAATAAAGAAATGCAATAAATGATTCCAAAGACGTTTTACTGAGTGAATTAAAAATGAACACACAAATAATGGAGTTACACACATAAAGTTCTAATAAATGAAGTGACGATGTGTGTAAACACCGTTAACTTTCATTGATTTTAATTTGCCTCTGTCAAAATGTTTTTTTACCAAAGATCAGTATCGTTTACATTTTATTGATACTACCACCCTTACCGGTGCTGCTCATCCATCCGCTACTTGAACAGTGTTCTTAATGATTCTTATTTTAGGTTCAAATTGAAAACATAGTCATTTGTGTGATATGAAACAAATGTTCTCAATTATTACTTTTTATTCATCAGTATCAGCATCAGTATTTTACATCCTTCAGATATTTCAATCTTCCTCTGCAACTCTGAGCATCAGATAAGATTGAAGATTGAATTTATGAACAGACCCATATTGAAACAATACTGGTTTACAAGTAAAATGCTTCCAGAATAAAACTAATGAAATGTTCCCACATGTGTGTTACTGATAAAGCAAACTGAAGTCTTAAATGTTGGTTGGCTCAAGTTTCCAAGATAAGTCTGGGGTCAAAATGTGAGATTGTTAGCATGAACAAAAGACAATAGGTTTTAGTCCAAAATGAATATTGATCTAATAATTTTTAAAACAAAACATAATTAAAACATTAATTGGGCGCCTGTGGCTCGGTTGGTAGAGCAGGTCGTCCATTGACCTAAAGGTTGGCGGTTCACGTCCCGGCTCTGGCTGTCCACATGTCAACGTGTCCTTGCACAAGACACTGAACCCTGATTTAGGCTCCCAGTAGGACTGACAGAACCTTACAAACCTACTGGTGTGTGTGTGAATGGGTGAATGTGAACCTAATGTAAAGCACTTTGAGCACCAGGAAGGTGGAAAAACACTATATAAGTGCAAACCATTTAATTTCAAGTTTTTTTTTCAAGTTTTATATAACAAAGTAAAATGTAATTTCAAATGTAGCCAAACATTTTGGTGAAAAAAGCACACAAAGTAAAATGTTCTGAGTTATTAAAAAGCCATTTATCAGGAAAATAAAAGTGACCATAAAATGGAACTAAAATATATATATGGGGAAAAAAAGGCTACCCTGAACTTTCCCCTGAAAAGGTCACTGTGCTGGAAGGGACTAAATCTGTAACATCAATAAAAATTTGAACTTGGAAACAGGTTAATCCTACCATGATTGCTGACTCAGCAGGGAACAGAGCAACCGCTGAAATAAAAGTCAAATGAACTCATGTCAAAACATCAGTGATTAAAAACTGTCTGAGTGCTTTGAGCCAGTGTGTAGCCTTTGTCTCTGTGCACTTATTAATGACACTCTCATTGCACAAGGTTATAAAATATCAAGCCCTCCTACAGTGCAACCTTTTCACTATTTACATGGGACTAAACCATGAATGGAGCTTTCTTGTTCTAACTGCAGTTATTGTCTCATACACTGTATATGACTTTATTGATTTTTATGGAATGAAGTGCATTTTTGCTTTTTACATGTGTTACTGTGTGCAACTACATGGGAGGATATTTTAGTAGCTCAAGCACTGAAGGTCTGTACTTATCATCTGCTCAGTCCAAGTATTGAATAGAAGTAATGGTTATGAAACAGACCCAATCCATGATATAATACAAGCATCTCAGTTCTTGCCAAGTTGTAGGTGAAGCCACTAAAACTGTTGTTAGAATACTATTTTAACAGTTTTTATTTCATGATTTACTCAATAATGCATGTATCACATCATACCTACATTCCAATCTCCTTAAAATATACTATCGATTTGTCTAGTATACAAAATTAGTTATCCAATGTACAAAACCCGTTTATAATTCAAGAGACTACCTCTGAGAGGTTTTAGAGATTTCGCATTACTCAAATTTCAAACTACTTGTAAACATTTTTGTGTGTCTGTATGTGGAGTGAATGTTTGGAATAGTCTGGACATTCAATTCAAGCAATGCTAAAATATCCATATTCTTCTACAAACATATAATCTGGTCCCAGTATAAAGATAGGGGAGCTTAATGCTGATGTTACATCAATATTCTTTCTTATAATGTTGATGTGTGTTTGATGTTTCTCATTTAGTTGGTCTGTGTATGTCTTATTCTAACCAACACTGGTATGTGCTGTTCTTTAACATTAGTGGTATGGTAGTTTTATTTTTACCATTGTTGGTATGTGATTACTCCACCAAGGAATAGCAGCTTAATGTAACCATCAGGGTTTGTCTGTCTGTTAGCAAGATAACTCAAAAAGTTATGAACGGATTTGGCTGAAATGTTTTGGGAAATGTTGATACTGACACCCGGAACAAGTGACACAAGTTTGGTCGTGATCAGTGGAGGAGTTTGGGGTAGGGGCATGTCTTTCAGGTGGAGGGGTTGATCTGCCTTGGTGGAGTTTTTCTAGTTATTGTAGTGTAAGTTAGTTGTTGGATGTACATTGTTTCTATTTTCCACACACATTTTGGCTCTGTAATGTAAATACTGTTGAATGAGGTGATTCTAATTTGGTGTTGGCCTGTTTTGTTCATTTGTTCTGACTTGAATTCAAAGGACAGGAGTGTGTCTTTAAAACTTTATTGATGAGAATGGGGGTGGGATTGACTACATTTTTACTTCTCACTTCTTTTCGTGTGTAAAGGATTTTTTTCCTTTTTTGACTTGCATGTATTCTGTGAATGCTTGAAATAAACAAATTAATCAATTAATCACAGTCTAGGAATAGATTTAGAGTGTCCTAATTCTCAGTATGTCTTATATGTATGTCTATACCAAAAACACATTTATTTCCTACAGCCTGTTGCAATTTGCAGCATGCAAACGCCAGTATGCTTTTCCTGCCTATTCTTACCCACAGTGCTGTGCTTATGACAGTGTAATGTCACAGATCCAGACAAATTATATCATTGGTGGGAGATAACTTCCTGTTTCAGTTTCGCACGGTTCCTCCACTCTTTTTTTTTTAGGAGGCAAGTGACAAACCCACTCCCATTCATTGTTATAAGAGAGGTGAATGTGATTTATAGATTTCAACTTTTATTTTTTGCAATATTTCCAGCAGTGTGTCAACCAACACAGCCCTCAACATCCAGAGCCTTAAGGATGTCATCCACCCCTGGAGCCTGAACTACTTCAGGGTCTTCAGTGATGAGCAAGTCTGCCTCTGAGTGCCACAGCTCTGCTTCTCCTACAGAAGGTGTGAAAGCAGGATTTAACAGATCCTGCTTCCACTATCTGACAGTATCCCCCAGTTGAGGTCAGCACTCCACCCCCACTTGTAAACGGTGTTCGTGGAGTGCCTCTTCTGAGCTGCCAGATAGCTTGCCAGACCTTCTTTGAGGCTAAAAATTGTGCCTCATGGTCTCAGTTCTGTTGGTGGAATTTTGGCTTTTGTAACTGCCGAAGCTGCAAATTCTGCTTTTATTTTCTGTCAAGTATTTTTTATTGTTTTTGAAAGAGTTTTAACAGTGATTAAAGAATATTGTAACAAGTTCCCTTAATAAATCCCATTCCACCCACACAACCAATCATGCCAGCATTTTCAATCATAAAGGTAGCAAAAGTAATGACAGCAAAATGAAATTATGGTCGTTAAGATAATTATAATATTAAATAATATTATTAACTTAAATAAATAATACAAAAATACCCTAGATAAATCAAATGATCAGGATTTTCAGCCACATGACCTTGCTCTTCCATTTGTGCTGTTTAGAAGGAAGAGTTGTTAGCCTATCAAAATAAGTCAACAGAGTCCCAAGTTTTATAAAATGGTTTGCTAGTGTCCCCTAAGGAAGTACTTTATCTTTTCAAGTTTTAAAAACATCATGAGGTCTGAAAGCCAGACACAAACCTTTGGAGGATCAACTGATTTCCATTCCAAAAACATCGTCCTGCATGCTATAAGGGTCGCAAAGGCTATAACACTCTCTTTGCTACTAGGTGTTGTCACATTTTCTCCCTCTACCCCAAATGTAGCAGTTGGAGGGTTGGGCTATAAATGTAATTTAAAGGCTTCATTTAGTATTTCAAATATTGACGTTCAGTATTCTGTCAATTTGGGGCATGCCCAGAATATGTGGGTTAGATCTCCCTTGGCTGTCCTGCAACAATCACCAGTATCATCCAAAATAGTGTATATTTGGGTTAGTTTCTCCTTTGATGAAACACCATCAACTTTTGCCAGGTTTTACAACAGGGGTCTTCAGGGGCCACATTCAGCATGATTTGATCTCCAATGGGCTGAACCAGTAAAATAATAACCATAATAACTCCAAGAACTCCAAATTTTTGTCATTGTTTTAGTCCAACCCCCCCCCCCCATTAAATTATGAAAATACTTTTATAAATGATCCAAATGCAAAACAAGTGAAAATTCAGGAGAAAACTAAGGGCCATTTTAATAACAATATTCTGCTTCAATCTATCATTTGTCCATGTGTATTATGGATCAGATCTACAAAGACACTAAACTCTTAGTAACAGAAGCAGAAAATAGTTCAAATTGTGTCAATTTTCTTTAGACATATCGGGTTGTTCATATTCGTTCATGATATTCACATTTTATTGTTACATACAGGATAGTTTGTAAATGTAAATATTTTTCATAATTTAATATTATTTTGTTGCAGTAAAAGAATGACAAAATGTTTAAGTTGTCATCATTTATAGGCAAAGAAAAAGCTGAGAAGAAAATAGGGAGTGATTTAATAGGTTATTATGCTCTTCACCCCACGGGCCACATTGAAACCATGGGCAGGCCACATTTGGCCCCCGGGCTACATGTTTGAGACTCGTGTTCTACAATGGTGGGCATTTGTGAACTAATGATCCTAGGTCTACACAGACTATGATCATTATAGGGCATGTGAATCCCTCTTGGTCTGACTCATCAGACCAAGAGGACCACTTTGCCTTGGGAATGTAAAAAGAAAAAAAAAAATTTATCTATGTTCAGCCACCTGTGATCATTCACTTGACTTTGCATTAAACCACAGTGTATCGGAATTCCTTTTGTGTTTTCTCTGAACATACTCATAATTTCTTTAGAGGAAATGGTATAACTTACACATGTACATGCTTTTAGTAACTACCCATGCTACTTGTCGAGGACTTTCTAAATAGTTGCTAATTGTGAAATATGTACTAAATATTCTCCCACAGAACTACAGGGTGGGTACTGCCTAAAGGAGTTATACTTTAGTGCCCACAATTAATCATGGCAGCAAAAAAAAAGTAGGAGAAATGTCACAGTATAGCATTACCTCAAAAAAACGTGTCATGTAATTCATTTTCAGGGCATTGGTGCTGACCATCAGATTAAGTTGACATAACAGTTCAGCGTTTTAATGGGAACAACAGCTTTGATGTGATAAAATTTTTTGGAGATTACATTTGGCTATATCAGGGGTCAGCAACATTTAACACCCAAAGAGCCATTTGTACCCGTTTTCCATGGAAAAGCAAACACTGGGAGCTGCAAATACTTTTTGACATCTAAAATAATTAAGAAAAAAATAAAATAAAATGCATTTGTTAAAAAGAAAGGAAAAATATATTTAAAACAACTTCCCTTTCAGCTTGGGACCTCAGTCATACTTAGTGCTTTGATGAGTTTTTTGAAGATGAGCTGTCTTGTCTAAAATGAAGGGAATACTGTAGTGCTTTTTTACACTGGTCCAGTGTAAAGCAAAGACACTCCAGACCCGGTTAACCTTTGACCTGTGGGACTTTGTCATATTGGTTTTGTTTTTTGTTTTCCTCCTTTTTCCACACTCTGAGCCTGTGCGTTGTGCATTCGGGTCCAGGTTTGCTAACAGTCACTCATGCATCCAGGTCTAGGTCCATCACTAGGTTTTCAGATGTTTTTCTTTTCTTACATTTCTCCATACTTGTCCTTGCTGGGGTTGAAAGTTGTGACCAATGGATGGTGTTATATAGTAGCTTCCACGAGTATGACGTTTATTTTGAGCGACGAAAAACAATAACATTTATTTTATTAATGTATAAATATTTCAGGATCACAGTTTAGGACTAAAATAATAAAAAAGAACTAGCACAAATGAAATACACTTCAATTAAATACTATTATTATTATTAATAATTAAATTAAATTAATTCATTAATTAAGTTTTTTCTTTAGTAATTTATTTTCCCAAGCCACTTGGAGCTACAGGGTAAGGATGAAAGAGCCGCAGGTTGCCAACCCCTGGGCTATATGAACCATACCTCTGTGTATATGTATTTGTGTGTATGTATATATATATATATACATATATATAACACATGAGAAGCTTGAGAAATACCAAGGGCTGAAAGAGGAGTTAGAGAAAATGTGGAGTGTGAAGGCAACGGTGGTACCAGTAGTGATCGGAGCATTAGGGGCAGTGACTCCCAAGCTAGGAGAATGGCTCCAGCAGATACCAGGAACAACATCAGAGATCTCTGTACAAAAGAGCGCATTGCTAGGAACAGCTAAGATCCTGCGCAGAACCCTCAGGCTCCCAGGCCTCTGGTAGAGGACCCGAGCCTGAAGGAGACACCGCCCACGTGGGGCGAGAGGAACATTTTTTTTTATATATACGTACATGTAGATGTATATGTATATATTAGGAAGTTGGAAATTATAACTTAAACACAAGTTGTAAATACTGTACAATAGTGGAATGGTACATCGCCTGATTGGCGAACGACAGTCTTGTCCCGCCTCCCTGTACACTAAACGGGTACAGAGAAAAATGGCCTCATCAATTCTGGATGATGACTCCCATTCTTTACAAGGCAAATTTCAGCTCCTTTCCTCTGGACAGAGGTTTTTAGGTTCCATGGTGCAGTACACAGCGTTACAATGAAAACACCCTTGTTCCTGTCGCTGTAACCAAGCTCAATAACAAGTAGTGACACTTTATTTATTTATTTATTTTGCTCTATTTATTATTGTGACTTCTAATTCCTACTTTTTAGGTTATTGTTTTTATCCAGTGATTTTTATTGTGATTTATTGCATGTTGTTTATATTGACCTTGATTTTATTTATTTTATTCTTTTAAATATTCATGCTGCCATGTTGATGAATGGTGGAACACTGAGCACTCTTTCTGTATTGTTTTGTTGCTAAATGAAATAATTCTTTCTGCAAAACCAATCTACCCACAGGTAGAAATAAAGTGATCAGTGATGAGAGGGGGGGCACATGCATGTCTTTCATTTGGTAGGTCAGGGTAGAAGTGAAAGCTCATGCTCATTTTGGTCTTTTAGGAGGGAAGGAAGGAAGGGGGAGCAGGGGTGTGTGTGTGATCAGCCTTGGTGGAGTTTGCTCTCTGAGTGCTTTTTTAGTTACATTTAAATTGTGTTACGGTCTCTCCACACTTTTGGGAAACACAGGAGCTCAACCTGCAGTAGAGTTATAGCAGCGGTGTTTTCTTTGTGCAGCTTAATATTGATATCTGTCAAAAGCTTTTTGAATTGAAGCCAGTGAGAAGTCATTCCTGAAGCAGCATAGACCTGTAGCTGACACACTCTTCTGTTTCAGCAGCTGCTGCCAGTAGTTGTCCCCGCTTTCCCTCAAACTCTAGATCATGGTTTGGGCACAGACCACAAAGAGAGAATCACTAACAGCTCTGTCATTTGAAATGTTCTCCTCAGCGGTGCTGTATTGTCTCACCGTCTGCAGTATTCGATAACCCAGCAGCCCACAGTCTGGACAGTCTATAACTCAGGTCCTGGTCTGGTTTGGAGCCTAATCTTTAGCACAGGATGGGGGTCACAAAAGGAGGGAGCTAAGAATCGGGTTACCCTTGAGCCTGAAAAGGAGAAGAAAAGAAAAACATACTTCCATCATTTCAAAGGGGCTGTTCTATCCACCCCCACCCCACCCCTCAGCATTGCACACATTTGAACACCTCCAGTTGGGTTTCCTGCTGTCTCGCCATGCATATTTCAGACACGGGGGTGTAGGTACAGAGGAGAAACAACAGAGGTGGCTGTGGTGTCTGTTGGAGGCTACAACATACATCATCTACCATCTATCCACCAGCAGAGCTACACATGAGACCATTTACCATGAGATCATGCTGTAGGGACCTTCAGAATAGATCGCAGTGGTCCAAATATTTTTGTTTTTGTTTTCAGTTTTCTGCAATTTTTCAGTTTTCTGCAATATTGCAAATTGTCAAATTTTTCTTTCTGCAAATACCTAAGCCTCGAATCTACATCCTTCTCAACCTAATAATACCTATACTGACACCGTATACACCTTTGTAACCCATGTCATTAATATAATTCTTTATTCCCCCACTGTACTGAACTTCTAATGTTGATACTGGCACATATTTTGTTTATTTATTTTTATTAATTTATTTTTATGTATTTATTTTATTAATTTATTTTTATTTATTTTTCACCACAGCTTTGTCATATCGCAATATATATTGTAGGGTTAAAAATAAAATCTCAATATCTTTTTTTTTTTTAATATTATGCAGCCCTAATTGCAAGTTATTAAATTTTTCTTCTGCAATCTTGCAAAAAAATTCCAAAAAGCAGATGGGTATTTCCAACACTGCATCCCTTTCTCTTCCAACTTTATTTATGCTTGTTTATAATCAGGCAACCCACCCTTGCCAGTGCATTTCTACTTTGTTTCAATGTGTTCTTACCACCTGCAAAGAGAGAAAATCTCTTTTTCTTCAAAGCAAAATCTGCATGTGAGTCATTGAAAGTGGTGGCAAATCATATGCAACAAAAGCCAATGTTAGCTTTACCAAGATACCTCACCTTCATCATTTGTCTGAAGTCTGTGTCACATTTTCAGGGTCTACCTCTGCACTGTCTAATCTTCAGAGCTCCTTGTTCACCTCCTCAAAAAATATACACGCTATTTTCACCTTTTTTCTTATCATTCTCTTTGTGATCAACCACCTAAAGATACATTTCATTTGTCTGCCATTGCAATCCAGTCTGCTGACAACCTACTCAGGCATTTGTTATGAAACACCTTTGTAAATGCACCCGTTTCTGTGCAAACCATCCACCTTTGCTTAGGTACAATCGATATGAGATTTCTTTTTAAGCTCCAGGGGCATAAATCTTTAATTTTTTCTATTCTTATCGGTTTTCCCTGAAACAGTTGTTTTTACTGCTGTAAATACCCATATATCCAGGTTACATCTTAATTAATGCTATCAAAATTGACACAGAGTAATCAGCATCATTATTAATCTGATTACAAATTTTAACACAAATGGAACAGTTGTTTTGTTTCCAGTTGTTTTGTTGAAATTGTTGAAGATGCTGAATAAACATGTTTATTATACATAAACATGTTTATTATACATATTAATCAAAATTAATCCAAAGCAACCCTGTGATTAATCTGATTAAAAATTTTTATAATTTGACAGCCCTAATATTAATACAGTGTAATTTATGGACTAGTTGACTATTAAGAAGTGTGGCAGTTTGTTTCAAACTTCCATTTTTAAAACCTCTATTGAGTCCTATTCTAACTGAATAAGATGTCCTAAATTTTCTCGACATTATCTCGACAGTATAGACATGTAATACTTCTACTACTACTATTACTACTACTACTACTACTACTAATACTACTATTACTACTACTAATACTACTAATACTATTAATACTACTGTTAATACTGCTACTATTACTAATACTATTAATAATAATTTTATTTATAGTTGCCTTTTAGGACACTCAAAGTCACGGTACAGCATTTTTAAAATAAAAAACTAATTAAAATTCACACATACATATATAAAACACAGGTACATAACATGATAGAATTGGAATTATGGGATCCATCTCAAATAATGTCAATGTTTTTTGGGCCACCCTGTATGTAATATCGGAAACTAAATATTCCATTTGCCAGACTAAATTTATCATCTTTCTTTCTCTCAAATTCAATCTTTGTCATGTTAGGAATAACCAGTGTATCCTGCAAATGCGATGTGTATTTTGGACAGTGGAACAAATTTAAACTGTACTTCCATCAACTTTGTAATATGAATGAGAAAAGCATAGCTCATAAATTTGCTGCCAAATTGTTGGAAAAATGTCTTATAAAAGTCTAATTTTATAATGCATGGCGTACACATCCATTCATGCTTCTAGTGTTTCTATTTCACCACTTGCACTGTTGCATCATGCCCATTTTTTTCCCCGGTGTTCTACTTCAACAAGCAATGTTACACACTAATTTTTTCCATCTCAGCTGTATTAGAGATAAATGCTTTGTAATTAATCGCATAGTTAATTAGTCCTAAGAGCAGCAGTTATTTATCTGTGCTATAGAACTTCAGTGTTCCCTGAAAGCAGTTAAAAACACATCATTGTGCTTCAGTATTGCTTTGGGAGAAATATTTCATCTTGAGGAGACAGTTTTTGTCATACTAGCTCCAAAGTCTAATCATCACTGTCACTTTTTACCATCTCTGGACTCTGCAATGGTGAAATGCTCTACACTGTGAAAAAGTAATGGTTGTTATTAGAACTGTGAAGTGATTGATTAAAAAAAAAACCTACTGTTCCTGTTGGTCCCTTCTAGTACAGACACATATATTATATATTAGTCAGTGCTCTTTAGACCTATGATGTTTGTCAGTGCCAGAAATTCTACTCTTTAGTTTGTGCTTTATTGTACTGTGAAGGTACATGTTTTTCATTTACTATAATTTCTTTTTTTGCTGCCATTTTTTCAGTTTGTCTGTCCGTCTATTAGCATGATAACCCAGAAAGTTATGGATGGATTTGGTTGTCATATCCAGGAAATGTTGATACTGTCACAAGGAATGACGTGTGTCTGGATGTCTTTCTTTTGGATGGGGGGTGGGGAGGGGCAGTTTTTGTTCACTGATGATAATTCTCTCTTATTGCACAAACCTGTAATCTGAGTATACTCCACCTGCATGCTCTTTAGTACAGGATCACAGCATCATTTTCTTAGCAAGGACTAAAGCACTTTTGTGGGTTACAAAAATTAAAAGCCTTATACTATTTGACTAATGCTCCTTGTGTCCTTTTCATTTTGCAGAAATCAGTTGTTGCTCTTTAAAACAGTCAAATTGATGTTGCCTGTTTTCCTTCTTCTGCAGTTGCTCAATGCCATCCAGTTGTTTGGTGCCAACTTGGATGACTATCTCCACTTGCTGCTGCCTCCCATTGTCAAGCTGTTCGATGCCCCTGATGTTCCCCTTCAGGCCCGCAAGTCAGTCCTATTTATGCTTACTCCTTTGGATCTGTTCTGGTGAAATAGACACCAATGACATTTTAAGATTTACACTGATCTGTGGATTCTTTAAGATTTGTTTAAACAAATTATAGACACTTATTATGTTCAGTTAAGACTGATTATTTACTTTTTAAAATTTTTTTTCTAGATTTGATCCAATAACCTTTGAATTTACTTTGAGCTTTTATGAATATCTGCATGATCTGAATTAATTACACCACCAAGGAACAGCAGAGTTTTGTTTTTGCTGGCATTTATCTGTCTGTTTGTCTGTTAGTTAACAAGATAACTCCTCCTCCTCACAGAAGTGAAAGGGTAGGTGGAGGCTGATCTGCCTTGGACTAGACTAGATTCATCACTCTAGCAGCTAGCTGCCTACCTGATTTTCACAGAACATTTAGAGGACAAAATCATAAATAGTGATGAATACAAACATACATACATACATACATACATATATGTATACATGCATATATGTGTGTGTGTGTGTATATGTATATATATATATATATATATATATATATACACATGTATATATATATATATATATATATATATACACATGTATATATATATATATATATATATATGTGTGTGTGTATATATATATATATATATATATATATATATATATATATATATATATATATATATATATATATGTATGTATATATATATATGTATGTGTGTATATATGTATATATATATATATATATATATATATATGTATGTATATATATATATATGTATGTGTGTATATATGTATATATATA
The DNA here is from genome assembly GCA_020466265.1 of Siphamia tubifer. Lineage (NCBI taxonomy): Eukaryota > Metazoa > Chordata > Actinopteri > Kurtiformes > Apogonidae > Siphamia > Siphamia tubifer. The sequence continues at coordinate 36,482,988 of CM035789.1, forward strand.
TATATATATATATATATATATATATATATATATATATATATATATATATATATATATATGTATATATATATACATATACATATACATATACATATCAGTATTAAGAACCTTAAGAACCTCTTGACAAGGGAGTCCTGGCCAAGATAAACAGCTTTTCAGTTGGATATCAGCTTGCAGAGTAGATGGAAAACTAAAACTGTATATGTATATGTGTGTATATATGTATATGTGTGTATATATAGTTCTTAAATACATTTTCTGATGCAACCTGAACACATCATCAGTAATGTTTCCTGGGTTCATCGGGTGTTTCGGGTCTTTCAACATTATACACCCTCACCCAGGTATATATATATATATATATATATATATATATATATATATATATATATATATATATATATATATATATATATATATATATATATATATATATATATATATATATATATATATATGTATATATGTATGTATATGTATATATGTATGTATATGTGTATATATATGTATATATATATGTATATATATGTGTATATATATACATATATGTGTGTATATATATATATATATATATATATATATATATATATATATATATATATATATATATATATATATATATATATATATATATATATATACATATCAGTATTAAGAACCTTAAGAACCTCTTGACAAGGGAGTCCTGGCCAAGATAAACAGCTTTTCAGTTGGATATCAGCTTGCAGAGTAGATGGAAAACTAAAACTGTACCAGGAGTGTGATTTCAGCCAGAGGAGTTGGTTCCTCTGGTAGCTTTTACACTCATAGGGCATACAATTTTATGTGACTTTCATGACTTTCATACATAAGAATCTAGCTGGCAAATAATTCAGTCTTTTCATGTATCTTCTGAGTAGTTTGAGAAAATCTTTCACAGCAAGTCATATCTCTTTGTGTCTTCTGAACGTGTGAGTAAAACGGAGTGATTTGTTTTATTTTTCCTTTGTATGGCTCAGGGTTGCCTTGGAGACACTGGACCGGCTGACGGAGTCCCTGGACTTCACTGACTATGCCTCGCGTATTATCCACCCGATCGTGCGGACTCTTGACAGCACGCCTGAGCTGAGATCCACTTCTATGGACACCTTGTCCTCTCTCGTGTTCCAGCTGGGAAAGAAGGTATTTGCAGATGTCCCCGGGGGCCCTCCCTGTACACGGGGCTGGTATTCAGTAGACCAGTTTAAGACTCTCTGCTTCTGCTGCTCGCTTTTCAGCATCCCCTCCCCAGACCCCCGCGGTCTTTATTACTTCCTGCCAGACTGCTGATGTCATTTGCGATTTTGGGGGGGAGGGGGGCAGTGTTTATGAGACTAGATGAGGTCACCTCTACTCTTCCCTCTCTTCTAAACCCTCCTTTTATCCATCAGCCATCCCCACTCTAACCTCAGAAGCAGCAGCCCATATGCAGCCACATCTGATGGCAAATGTGAGGGGCAGTCTTCTGATGTGGTGGCTTGTACCATTTAGATACAAGTGCAGGATACTCCGTTATCTCGTTTATGGGGAGGGAGGAAAGAGGTAGCAAACACATACCCTTTTATTTACACTCCCTCCTTCTTCTCCCATTTGCAGTACCAGATCTTTATCCCCATGGTGAACAAAGTGATGCTGAAGCACAGGATCAACCACCAGCGCTATGACATACTTATATGTCGTATCGTTAAGGTAAGCCCAACCACCAATATGACCAGCATCTCTTTAACCCACAAGGACCCAAACATTCACCACTGACCAACAGCATTCACTCATTTAAAAAGGTCAATACCTGACCTTATCAATACAATGTTTTTTGAAGTATCTGCTTCAGACATTAAATGTGCTAAATCTTACATACTTTAATAAGATGAATCAGAAAACAAATGACTTTAGTGCTGGTGTTATTCCACATCTGTGGTGGTTTATGTATATGTTTACAATGGATTTGTAAATATTCCACTGGAAAGAATCTGTGACGTGAATGGATCATAATGTGCAGACAGTGTTTTGAAGTAGATCTGAGACCAATATTCCTTTGGATTTGCATTGCCTGTGTTCTGTGGGATGGTGTCACCATTTTACAAAATAAAAATCTTACTACTTATTATATAATGCTAAACACAGACGTCATAATGGTTTTATTTCCTTCCTGCTTTCTTCTGCGTCTCCAAGTCAATTAATGGAGAAGGGCTGCTGACAATCATGACAGAAAACTCGTTAGCATTTTGAGCACTAAGCAGGAGCTCAACTCACAATCGGCATCAATGAACTTCATAGTTTAGTGTCCACATTAACAGGTCAAGAAACTAAACAATGCACATACTTGATTGCGCAAGACAAACCACTGAAAATCTATGCAGGCATTTAAAAAAAAAAATCAAGATAATTTAATAGAAGTTTTCTCAGTACAAGTGTGGTAGGCTATTACATGTATTGAGCTCCGATAGCTGACATCACAGGACAAGGTAAAAATTCAATGTAGCCATCTTGGCAGTAATCGCGTTAGTAGATTGGCAGGCACTGGTAGCAGAGACATCACAAAAGTACAAACTTTTAACTAAGTTTGGGAATATGTAGTTACAGCGCAAATAATTTTGGGAGCCAGGGACGTAGCTGACAAACGATCAGCTGATACAAAAGGCACCGTTCATGCATGTTGCCATAGTCTGTCTCACAATTGACATGGGAAGCTTCAACAGAACGGTGTGAGTTGCTTTTCTTTTTCTACATAGAAACAAACTCAAGGAGCCATTGTATCCGAAGTTACAAAGTAGTGTCAGCTGTACTGCTGTCAGATGTAGCTGACACAGCTAATAAACAAATATGCTAATGAGACAATTCCTATTAAACTGGAATAATTTAACACTTAAACTTCCAGTGATGATGCTCCAGTTTTTGGATTCAATATTCCACAACTGAATGTTTTAAACGAAACCAAACAGTCCGTTTGTAAACCTCCAGGCTCTTGTAGGCTCTCAGAGAGTTCTCCGAGTTAACTGATGGGAAGCTAATGTGGTAGCTATGGATGTTAGCATACTGCAAATCAGGGACGTCTTCTTTAGCTGAAGAGGGGATACTTTTGAAAAGCACCCCAGAGGCGTTTATACGGGTCTGTTATATTTAATATGTCCAATTTCAGCATATAAATCTGAATTTCACACAAACTGAAGTGAGATGGGCACTCTGATGGTGCGAAGAGGTTTACTGCCATAATGTTTATAGCAGCGCGGTGCCCATGTTTGCTGCCAACATGGCTTCCTGACAACTAAAAGTCAAGTGATGTCTGGAACTCAGTAGGTCTAAGAATGCTTCATAGTCAGGGGATGCAGGCTAAAAAGGTTGTCTTTCAAATCCTCTGTATGCAATAGGACGGTACTACAACTGATCAGCGTAATCTTTAGGATGATGTAGTTTGACGCTGGAAAGTTCACGGAGGAGTCGGGAGAAAGATATGAATGACTAAACAAAATTGGGAATTATGGAGCCTAATGACTTAAAATCTTACCTCCAATAATGGCGGAAGAATACAAGCTGTTTGACTGAGTCTTCTCCACAGTTTTCTGCAGACTTCTTTGACCACATCTGTCTATTTTTTGTTTATGGCTGATTCCCTATGAGGTCATGTGCTGTTATGCATCATTCCCTCTGGTACCTTAATCTTAATAATATGCAGTAGGGTGTGCTACGACATTATTATCAAATCATTTGTGTTTAAGATCAGAGACAAAGACGCCTGTCAACTTGCTTTTTATGTGAGTAATTTCAGAATTAGTGAGAATCATTTGTACTCCTGTCGTCCGACCAAATTCAAACCTGCAATACAATATTCTTTTGCACGTACACTCATTTTTCTTAGGTTTGTTTTCAACCAGAACTGATCATTAAAATCCTTTGATTATGTAATCATAAATAAACACATCTTTGAATTTGCATTGCACCATCAGTCAGTCATTACACTCAGATTTTTCAACATTTATCCCCTGGAAGGAAATGCACCTCACAAAGTATGTTATACAGCCTTTCAACAACATCTTTGTGTGTGGCCTGTGTGTGTGGCCTGTGTGTGTGTGTGGTCATAATAGGGCTACACTCTGGCAGAAGAGGAAGAGGACCCTCTAATCTTCCAGCATCGGCAGCTTCGTGGTAATCAAGGTGACGCACTGGTCAGTGGACCAGTGGAGGCGGGGCCTATGAAGAAGCTTCATGTCAGCACAACTGCACTTCAGAAGGTCAGAGGCGCTTCCAAAACATTGCAGTTTTTAAAGGAGGTTGTAATTCTTAGTGAATAGTAACATACCAGATGCTTCTTTGTCTGTTGAACTGGCAAACAACTCACTGTTACACTGTGCAGAACACTGTGCTCACTCCTTGCATGTGAGCACAGTGTTTTTGGGTTAATGACAAACATGGTTACAAATGACAGGAAAAGCTTAAATAAATGAGAAGCGGAACAGGATGACTGAAAATACACACAGATGTGTGAGACGTTACTCAATGAGAATACAAAGGATGTTAAGTATTTTTTCTGGCTTTTAGTTTAGTCTCCATTATCAAAATGACAAATGTACGCCTATCTTTCAGAAAAATTGTGTATTTATTCTTGAATATTTCACAAATTTAACAAAGATTGAGAAATCTGAAAATCTTTTCTGGTGAAAAAGTGATATTGTGATGACCATGGGCAATATTCCAATTGTGATTACAATTTGAACCTTCACTCTTGTTTATCAAGCTGCTTACACATTTTTTCAGTCCAAACATACAAAGTTACGCAAGAAGCACGGCATTGATTTTGTTTCAGTACTTCTCTACCATCAGCGTTGCACAGTCAAAATGATCATCAATCGACACCTTGTATTTGTTCTTCCCATTTCTGGACTTTGTTCACTTTAAATCCACCTCTATCCCCACCTCTAAATATCAGCTTTTTCCTATCTGTAGTTACACACAGACTAATAATGTCTTTATGATTGCAGTAGGATCAAAGGCACAGCCTGTATTCCCTGTAGATTCATGAAAGGTTGTTCCCATATTAAGACACAATATATTGTTCCTATGATTTGCCATCCATCTGTTTTCAATCAATCTATTTAAGTAAAAGTACTTATACCACATTTTGAAAATAACCAATACAAGCAATCCTCATACAAAACAATACTTATTATCAGTAAAAAGTCAAATTGGTATCAAAAGCAAAACACTGTGTTTAACTACTCTATGTATTGATCTTCAATAATATTTACTGCTCTGCATTGCCTTTTACTGCTGTACGTGTTGAAGGTAATGCCCTTTTGTAGTGGTTTATGTACTATTGGTAATTCAATCCACAGTAATGCATCATATTCTCATGTTTGCAGTGTTGGTGTCCTGTGAGAGCCTGAGAGAGTAGGCATGTCAAACAAGTTACATTTTGACAATTTTTACATCTACAAAGTTCCATTTAAAATCCAAATACCATTAACAATCTGAAATCTTATAACTTGCTGATAACAGTTGATCTACCAATTCACAACAACAGGATTATTGTTATTGTTACTTCGCATAAGATGCTTCAGGTGGCTCATATTTTTTTAGATAATTCAAATTTCTTGTCAATGGATTAATTTCAATTCAGTATTATTCATAGAACCCCATATCACAACAAGGTTGTCTCACAGGGCTTTACAAAGTTAGTTGGATATAAGCAAACAACAATCAAATAAACAGAAGGTGAGAAAAAAATCCCAAAACCCAGTGTTAAAGAAGAAAAACCTTGGGGAGAATCACAGTGAAGGAGAGACGGACAGCCTGTCGATGCACAGAGACTGATGGACATCCATTTGTAACTGTACTTTAAAAAACAATAATTTGTAATGTAATTTTTCTTTTTTACACTAAAAGGAAGAGAAACATTTTGAGTTGTCATTATTTATACAGGAGGTTATTGTTATTATTCTACAGCCCTCTAGAATGTTGCGACAGCTCCCGTTCACTTTGAATTGAGGTTCCCAGCCTTCAGCAGGTAACCGCCCGCTACATCGTTAACGCCCGCTGCCCATGGCAATGGGTTTTGTCACTTCAGATTCATGTTACTATATCACTCCGCAGGTAGTTCGGCCACTTTGAAATTAAATATTCACTACGTTGCAACGGCTATTTTATCCAATCTGTTAGAGTAGTAGCACTAATAAGCTGTAATAACCTGTAGAATAAGCAGGATAATGCATTTCCCATGAGTTACTATCGAAAAATATTCCCCCTTTGGGCACCCCCCCACCTTTGGCGTTGGGGTGCTGTTCGACCCCGTCTGGCAATATTTTTCTGATATTAGCTCGTGGGGAATACATTATCCCTTGCTTATTTTACTGGTTCAACCCACTATAGATAATTTTGGTCTGAATGTGGGACCTGACCTAAAATGATTCTGACGTCCTACAATTTTTACATTCTTAATATTTCAGTGCAATTTTTAGACTTCACAAATCTGTCCAAATTGGACCCCTGTGGTCAAGAGTCTTAACAACATAATTCATTAGCTTAGAAAAACAAGCCTGTTTTCAGCTTTGTCACAGTCTTTCTTCCAGTAAATTCAGGATGGTTTTAAAGGAGCTTATTCAGCCACAGGATGTAGATAAAGAATACGTACCCAACATTTTTTTTCCTAGTCATCCTTATTTTATAGTTTTTATTTACAATACATAAACATTGTTCTGGAAACTATACTTTATGAAATTTTGTGTGCTGATCAGACATACCTGAACCTTTGTGAGCCATTACTCTGGAGTAACTGCCATGCTCCCGTGTAGTTCCCATGGCTGGCCATGGTTCAGGAGGTAAAGTTCTTCAAATCGTGTGCCGTTGTCATCATGTGTCATCGTAACCTTGGGCACAACAGTGGGTCATTATCAGGCTTCAGCAGAGCTTGATAACGAGCTGATCATTTGAATCAGTTGTGTTGGAGCAGGGTGACATCTAAAACATTCAGGATAGTGGGCCCTGAGGATCAGGGTTGAAGACCTCTGATGTAGTGGAAAAGTGGCTTAAATGGCAGCCACATTTCCATCCAGCTTCCCCAAGGCAGCTGTGGGTATAAATGTTAGTTTACCACCACTACACTATGAATGTGAGAGCGAATGAACAATGGATCAATAATATAAAGCACTTTGGGTGTCTTGAATCATGCTATAGAAACAACAATAATTAGAATAATGGATTAGATTTCTATATTGTTTCTCAACGCACCCAAAGCGCTTTACATTATTGATCCATTATTCATTCACTCTCAAATTCTCCCTCTGGTGGTGGTAAACTACATTTGTAGTCACAGTTGCCCTGGAGCAGACTGACAGAACTGTCGCTGACAATTCGCACCTATGGTACCACCGACCACCACCGAACATTCATACACGAGTATGAGTGGCACTTGAGGGAAGGAGGGTGAAGTGCCTTGGCAAAGGACACGATTATTATTATTAGTTCCTCATGATCAGATGGTTGTTTCTCTGCACAGGCATGGGGCGCTGCCAGGAAGGTGTCCAAAGACGACTGGCTGGAGTGGCTTAGGCGGCTTAGCGTTGTTCTGCTTAAAGAGTCATCGTCTCCGGCCCTGCGATCATGCTGGTCACTGGCGCAGACCTACATCCCACTTGCCAGGTACACACTGCTGTTGTCACATCAACTTATTCTTAATGACCTGCATTTACAGCAGGTTGCATCACAGCAGGTGAAACAATGACCTCATGGCCAGGTTGAGCCCAGAAGAATCATGTGAATAAGCCTGAAATGCTTTCTGTACATTTGAAGCAACCACCGAGTAAAGCACTGAAACAGATAAACTGCACAAGGGTTGTTGTATTTTCTAGTGGCTTCCAGATGTGATTTTTGTGTATCTAAATAAGAAACAGATTGTTTTTGAGGAATATTCCAAATAGTTTCTTAGTGCTCAGCTATTAAACAATACTTCACATGTACACATATAAATTTTTTGTTCAGAACCCATGAATGTGTCTGGCCTCTATCTGATTTATTGGTTTCCCAAATTAAACATAGCCAAAAGTCTCATATGTATTTTTATGTAACATGGAAAGTATTCATTTCAGTGAATTAGTGCTTCCCTTGTACTCTGCAGGGACCTCTTCAATGCTGCCTTTTTGTCGTGTTGGTCGGAGCTAAGTGAAGACCAGCAGGATGAGCTGATCCGAAGCATCGAGCTGGCGCTAACCTCCCAGGACATTGCTGAGGTCACCCAGACTCTGCTAAACCTGGCTGAGTTCATGGAGCACAGTGACAAGGTTAGCAGTTCCACTCAAGCTCTGAACCTAACTCATGATAGACAATAGGGCTGAACGATTTTCAAGAAGTAATTTAATTTTTCTGGCAGTTACTGCAATTTCGATTTCATTCACAATTTTCTTCAAATCAACTTTCAGCCATAGTAGGCCATGATTTACAGACAGATGAAGCAGAAATAAGAGGAGGAAAACAGAGAAGGGAATAGAAAAAAGGCGGAAGAATAAAACAAAAAAAATAAAGGAATAAAAAGAAAAAGGAGGGGGGGGGTTTGGGGGGAAAGGAAGAAAACAATTTAAAAATGAAGAGAAAAAGGGAGGTGGGTAGTGCAGTGGTTAGCACTCGTGCCTTACAGTAAAAAGAACCCTGGTTCGATTCCCACACCAGACCTCTTTGTGTGGAGTTTGCATGTTCTCCCCGTGTGTGTGTGGGTTTTCTCCAGGTATTACGGTTTCCTCCCACCATCTAAACACATGCACTGATAGGTTAATTGATTAATCTAAAGTGCTCATAGGTGTGAATGTGAGAGTGATTGTCTATATATGTTCAGCCCTGAGATGAACTGGCAACTCATACAGGGTGTACCCCGCCTTCGCCCACTGTCGCTGGATTAGGCCCCTACATTCTCCCGTGACCCTAGTGAGGATAAGGCGGGTTCAGGTGACGAGACGAGGAAAAGAGAAAAAGGATTAAAAAAAGGAAGAAAGGAAAAAAAGAAGGGAAAAGGAGGGGGTAACAAAAAGGGAGAGAAAAAAAGAAGAACGGGGAAGTAACAAAGGGTAAAATGAAAAAAGTAAAAACAGAACGTGTATGTTTGGTCATATTTATTAGTGTAACTGTCACTGTTTATATTTTGTAATTGTAATTAAAGATTTTTTGACATTTGTTTTCATTTGACAAAGAAAAAAAACCCATCAGTATGGACTCATCAGTATTGGCTTAGAAACATCCACTGCCTGTATCAGTCATTGACTAAGGATAATGGAGGGAAAAAAATCAATTTCGGTTGATCACTAGTAAAATAGTTGATGAAATAAAATTAGGAGAGCTGCAAAAAAAACAACAAAAAAAAAAAACCCCACAGCTTTGACAGTCCCAAAATCGGGACGTGATTTTCCATCCAACTGATAGATTGTTCAGCCCTAATCATGGAACTGGAACATCATGGAACTGAATTTATGAATTCAGCATTAGAATTTTTTGGGATTTCTCTGACATGGTTCAGGTGAAAACCCATTCCAGCTGTTGCCCCTTTATGTGGATGTCTCTCAAATTTAAGGGCTTCATGTTTAGCCCATTGTCGGTAAGATTTTAACAAACAATTTTTGTTTTACTATTTATAAAATATAGACTTGTACCTTTCCCAAAAGTCTGCTCTCCCCAGCCCAAAAACTTTGGGTAAGAACATTCATTTGATTGATTTTAGATTGGTTTCTTTTTTTTTTGCACAACTGATTAATAGTGCAGTAGTCCTATTATTTTACAGTTCATAATTATTTTACATTAATATAAAAATCAAGCTTGTCTCACTTCATTATTCCATCACCAGTTCAATTAACAGAATAAATCAAAATACCCTTAAGGCTGTTGTGAAGCAGAACATGTAGGAACGTCTCCTAACACTTAAATCCTAATTAGTGTTAATTCCTCCTAATCCTATGATGAATACTTTCCACAGATAAAGAAAAGCAAGGCAAACTAAAATTTATATTGAGCACTTGTTTTAGTCTAGTGTTTCCCAGCTGATGTTGAGTACCTTCAGGTTAAATTTCACTGCTTTACATGTAAAATGTTTCTGGGAATAAAACTAATAAACTACCACATGTGTGTTAGTGATAAAGAAAACTCAAGTCTTAAATTATTTAAATCTAAATAACTATTTAAATAGTTCATTGCTGCTTTTGTGCTGCCTACCTGCTGCCGATGTATTTGTTGAATGCTTAAATGCTGTTTTCTTGATTTTGTTTGTGCTGCAGGTTGCTGTATGGTTTAATTGTGAGCTGGTGTATGATGTATTCTTGATTTTAGATATATGATTGTTATTGTTTTTTCTTATTATTGGCAATTTACACCTTGCCCAGGGACTACAGTTGAAAACTAGCTTTCGAGCTGAAACTGGTGCATTTACAGAAATGTTGATTAATGTGCATTGTCCCTGTTGAAATAAACTAATAAAATAAAAAATAAGTGCTGGTTGGCTCAAGTTTCCAAGATAAGTCAGGGGTCAAAATGTGAAATTCTTAGAATGAACAAGAGAATATGTTTTAGTCCAAAGGAATATTGGTCTCAGATCTACTAGATCTACTTCAAAACAGTCTGCACATTATGATCCATTCACTTTACAGGTTCTTTCTAGTGGAATATTTACAAATCCATTGTATACATGTACATAAACCACCATATATAGTGGTACCTCAACTTACGACATTAATTCATTCCAGAAGTGGGTTTGTAACGTAAATAGTCACATTTTATTTGTAAAATTATTGGGGGCCTGATTCATTCCAAGGCCCCCAATACTAACCTGACTCACCAGATGTTATTTCACAATACCACCTGGGACCCTTCTGCAACCGATCCATTTTCAAAGGAGGGGCCTCATCTAAAATCCTTGCATGTGATTAGATGAAAAATCTGTCCGTCAGCTGCTTCAGCCACTCACGTTGAGGTCAAGCTGGTCAACCGGCAAAAATAGTTTGCATCAGGTATATACACATCAACAGAAGGGGTTTCAATTTACCATTTATACATGATGTTTATTTATAACCTCATCTAATATGATGCCCACCAAGTTCTTCTGGTAAACATCGTAGGAAAGCATGGTTCTCCATTTATCCTTCAGCCATAATTTGGGGCTACCGAACACTAGCTGGCAACATCCATTGCAGATGTGGTTGTCATTTCTTCCTCCCAGTTCCATTGCTGTCAGCCTAAGTTTACCAGCCCCTTTGACTTGGTCCTCTACCAATACAACCATGGGGGATACCACAAAAACCATGGGCTTCTGCATTTGTCACATTTCTTAAGCCACCAGTGGAGCCATCTGATAGATCAAACTCTTGCCAAACCCGGTCGGAAGACCAGCGAAAACGTCATTTACATTAACAAACACTTCCAAAGCCACTCTCTGTTCATTGTTTAAGGAATGAACATGCAATAGACAAAACAATGGAAATAGTCGAGTCTATATTTACTCTCGGATACCTAATGCACGCTGCCATTGTTGTATATGTGAAAAGACTCCACTGCTATCACTTCTGCTTTACGTCACACCGGCCAAAACGCCGTTGGGTTGTCCCACCCTGCCACACTGATTAGTTCCTTTGTTTTGAAGCAGATTTGATTACCATGTTACTCAGATGGTTGTGTGAGCGTAGTGTAACACAGCCAGATGACGTAAGTCAGGTTACCCAATACTACCCCCTAAACCCTTTTAGATTTACGTAATTTATTGGTCTCAGGGAAATGTGTCTTGACTGACTGAACATTAAACCATTAAAATGAACAAGACATGCGGGTTATTTCCATACCATTGTGTTTGTTTAAATTTGTCACTTTCGCCTCCAGCAGTGTTTGTTGACGGACGTTTGGTGGGGTGTAAATCCAGGGATGATTGCCTTTGACGACCTTTCGTGATCTTCCTGGGGTGTGCAAGGCATTATACATCGTTGGGGTTGGGTGATAGTGCAGCTTGTCGACATTTTTTCGTGGTGTTTTTTCTTTTTCCACAAATTCTGAGAGTTCGTGGGGTTTTGCCAGTGTGTCTTTTGTTCGTGTTGGTGGAACAAAAGACACACTGACAACAAACAAAACAAACAAAAGACATCAGATATGGCTGCCTCCTCCTTTTTTTTAAATCATTTCCTGTTTAATTTCTATTGATAATGCAGCCTACTTCTTCTTTTCATACACACCCGGAATCACTTTCTTTGGGCTCGTGATGGATAACGAATAACTGCTGTGGTGTGGTTTCAGTGGGCACACTCGAAAGGACACACGAGGCACTAGTGCCTCTGTCATTTACGCGTGTTAGAACTTTGTGATGAGTGAGTGTCGAAGGCTCACAAAAAGCATGATGGGTAGCTCCCTCATAGCCAATGGGATGCTACGTACATGACATGTTTACGTACATTACGTAATGCACATATTTAGGTCTGGGGGGTTTCGTTTCGTAAATTTTTCAGAGATGAAAAATTGAGGTAAAAGTTTTTCGTTACTTGGATTATTCCTTAGCTGGGTCTTTCATAAGTAGAGGTACCACTGTATGTGGACTAACACACCATCATATATAATAAAAACATGAGCTAACCAGCACTTTTGTCATTTGTTTTCTGATTCATCTTATTAAATATTTAAGATTTAGCACATTTAATGTCTGAAGCAGATACTTTCTAAAACATTTTTTAAACCATTAAAAAACAGTGTTTCAGCAGTTCCCATCTCTGAAGTGCTGGTGCAGATTCATGCTCTGGCATGCCACGACACAGCTCAAGTGTCAGTGTGAATATATATATCAATATAGTTACTACAGATGACTGATAAAAAGTAATATATGGACTTTAATTTCATTTGTTGAATTCTCCAGTGAAAATATCATCCACTTTTATTGGGCGATTGATCTCCTACAGCAAGACCACAGGATTCTAACACAGTGGCAGAACTTGACAACCTCCCAAATTCAAGTTGATATAAATTTTTGATAGAACATACTAGTGAGATATAGGGCATTTGGTCATGATTTGTATTGTTTTGTAAAACATTTTCAGGGCCCTCTGCCTCTGAGAGATGACAACGGCATTGTCCTTCTCGGAGAGAGAGCTGCAAAGTGTCGTGCCTATGCCAAGGCTCTGCATTACAAAGAACTGGAATTTCAGAAAGGGCCATCTCCTCTCATTCTGGAGTCTCTAATCAGGTAGGAAACCTGAACAAGTCAGTTGCAATCACAGTCTGGTCTGTTTTTTGTTATCTGGATGGGAAGGATCTGACTGACAGTATATTCTTCGTGTGTGATACTTTGTGACATCAAGTGGACAAGTTCCAGATTAAAACTGACTGACTTACTACCCCCTTAAACCTTCTCTATGCTTGCTGCAAAAATACAGAGAAAGACTTTGTTAAATCTAGTGTTTTTTTGTTGTTTTTTTTGCATGTTCTGGGCTTTGTGTTAAGAGAACAATAATGAAGGTCCACCTAAATCATAGTAGGTGATGGTAATGTGCTTGAGGGCTGGATGGCATCAACCTGTGTGGCAGTTGACTTTGTGGAGGTGATCTGTTCCTGATAAACATATTTATGAAAATTCCCTGCACTTAGGTCCTCATAAAATTCCTTGGATTTCAAGCACTGAATCTTTAAATGCTATTGAAATTAGAACTGGGAAGCAGATTTTTTGTTTTATCATTTTAATCAGCAAGAACTGTATTTTGGTGATTGTTTGTCTATATACATGGACACTTGTCCAGGGTGAGACCCGCCTTCGCCTGTTGTAGCTAGAATAGGCCCCTAGCGACCCACGTGACCCTCGTGAGGATAAAGCGGGTCCAGAAAATGAGTTGAGAATTGTGATTTGATATTATGATTTGAGACCACACTCTCTCTCTCTCTCTCTCTCTCTCTCTCTCTCTCTCTCTCTCTCTCTCTCTCTCTCTCTCTCTCTCTCTCTCTCTCTCTCTCTCTCTCTCTCTCTCTCTCTCTCTCTCTCTATATATATATATATATATATATATATATATTTATTTTTTTTTTAATTTATTTTTTTTTTTTATTATTATTATTATTATTTATTTTTTTCTATTGATAATCTAATAAAGAAAGTTAGGTAAAGTTAGACAGACAGATAGATAGATGGACGGATATACTTTATTAATCCCCACAGGGAAATTATATATAATTATATATATATATATATATATATATATATATTCACTGCTCCACACATGAAAAACACAATTCATACTAAATCAACACTTAAATAAATTAATATATACAGAATGTAAATGGCTCTGAAAATACAATAAAAGTTAGGATTATGATTAAAAGAAGCAAACATAACATAAAGTGTAGATAAAATAAAAAGTGATTATTCTTCCTAAAAACACACCTACTTCTCCTTCCATCTCCTCCCACATCCCCTCCCCATTTAAAGTGTTACTCAGCCTGACTGACTCCAGTTAAAAATTATTTAAAAAGGTGAATATCTAATTGTTTGTCTTTAACCAATAATAGTAGTAGTAAAACTCATGGAGTTTAACAAATGTAATATTAGAAATTTTAGTATAAATGGTGATAAATTAGTTTGGGGAAAAAAAATTGGAATTTGTGACTAAAATAGTTGTGGATTTTTTATGATTAAAATTACAACATGACTCGCTATCAAACATACTGTCGGCTACTGGCCTTACTGGGTAAATATGAATATAATAATATAATAAATGCTCTCTTTCTGTCCTTACACTTATAACAGAAGCTAGATTCAACAAGTGCTTTAGTGACTAATAGCCCTTGGATTAAAGGTATTTGTTTTTAAGACAAGCATTGAGCTGCTCTCTCAAAATCAGTTTCTAATCTAATAACTACAACGACAAATTATATTCTACATATCCCCCTGTCCCATAACAATTTGATTTCTTCTGTCATCTTTTCCATCGCCTATTCTCATCCTTCTTTATTTCCCTGTCTTTGGCATGGTGCAGAGAAATCTGTTTTCCAGGCATCTAATTGGACGCTAGCCTCCTTTTCATCTACGCGTGTCTGGAATTGTGTTTCTCAGGGGCCTGTTTTCAATTTCTCAGGAGCCTTGATGATGATGAATGATGGGAGCCGGCACTCTGGTGTTTTCAATATCCCCATCTGGTTCTCACCTCTCCAGGATTTCCCATAAAAAGACCTAGTGGCTGGTGTGCAAAAAGCACGACCTAAACCTGGCTCGACTGAATCTCGACTCTTAGAAGAAAAAAAAAGATGTTAATGTCTGCTGTGTGCTGTAGGAGGATGAAGAGGCATCTTCACTGGTATCTCCGTGCTTGATGAGCCATGGTACTTGTGAAAATGCTTCTTTGTGGTTTCTGACAAGGTGATATTAAGGACATTGAAGCTGAAATAGGCATTGCAGCTTGCATTTTATGAGTGGTAGCTGGTATAAATAATGTGTGAGGTGTTCTAAATAAATCAGAAAAATTAGTTTGCGGCCTGACTTTTTGCTCTGGCCTTCTAGCTTCGGATACAGCCAGGAAATCAGTCACATTTTCCCCCCACTACGTTCAGTGAATGCAGTGTTTGTTGTTTTGGTATTTGGTGTGTGGAATTATTATGGAGTGACTTTCAGTGGTTTTAGATTGTTATTTCTGTTTTTGTTTTAACTTCATAGTATCTACCGGACTGTGTAGTTTATCTAAATTTATGTTGTTTTTTTGGGGGGCGGCAATTCTTCTACATGATAATGTTGCCATTACTTTTACTTAGCATTAATCATGATTTTTTATTTTTTTTGGTGTGTGTGTCAAAAATAGAAAGATGCACTTCAGTCAAAAGCATCGGGAAGCAACACTAATTATTAATTCAGCATTTAACGTGTGGCATTTCCATGCTGTGACTTTAAATGGTAGACTGTTATTTCTATTTTTTTTAGACAGACCTTAATGATCACTGATGCAGTGGACATAAGTTTTGTGTTCTCATCAGGACCAGGTTTTGAAAGTAATGTACTGCATCAATAAAAAAGAATGTGATCTAATCCACCAAACATGATGAATAAGCTTTGAAACACAATTTCAAATGTGTTTTAGTATGGTCAGATGGACACAGAAAGGCTAATTATTCAGTACATTGTTTCCTATTTATCATTTGTATTACTATGGTACTAATACACATTCAGTACATCTAATGGACATAAATCAAACCAAATCATCAACCAAAATGTACAGGGATAGTGACTTTTATAATAAATGTGAATTGCATGCAATGAGGCGACATCTTTAAAAACGCACCAAATCTCAAAACGTGGAAGATGATGTGAAAATTATGATGAAATATGATTTTTCTGTGTCATTCATTCAGTGGTTTCTATCCAGCTGGCTGGAGATGATTATCCTCATTATGAAAATAATTGATGAGACGAGAAAATAATTGCTTAGCTCAAATTCTTGTGACAATTATAAGATTTATTCCATACCATCTCATCACCCTAAAGCTTCCCAGGTCATACCATGGATTGTCTTGAACAAGTGTGAGAGTTGTGCACTGTAGATTTTGCAGTGTTAATTTGGAGACAATGGGACCAAATACACTCTAGAAGAAGTTAAATAAACTCTCTAAGTGTTGATTTAACACTGCAAAATTTACTGTGTGTTAAGTTAATGGAATATGTTCTCTATATACATTTAGCTCTGACCTTTGACCATGATTAAATTTGCTAAATTTAATAATGATTATCTGAAGTCTCCACTTACTTTTCACTGGAGTGACATCAACATCCAAGAAAAAAAGGAGAATTTAGAAAATGCAAATATATAGAAGTAGCTGATGTTGAATTAAATCAGTAGAATATATTTTTTAAATGTATCTAACAAAAGACAAACAATCTTTTGTTGTAATTTTATTAATATTATGGATGTATTATATGTAGAAGTCAGTTGCTCCAGCTTAAAAAAAATGACTGCAATATTTTTTGTGAAATATACCTTTTTGATAACAGGCACTCATATTCATTGCAGATGTATAAGACTTTTAAAGATGTTGCATTGCTCTCATAGTACTTGATCATCACTTAATAGTTTTCCATAAAGGAGTATGTCTTATTCCTTTCATTCCAAAACCCATAGGTATAAGCTAGTAAAGTATTTGGGCTAGAGTACAAAGCATGTCACATGACATGAGTATGGAATGAGTATTAATGTAAAACATGATGCATACTTTACATGCAATTGCAGTACTCAGCATCAGACTGTTATTTGATTTTAACCGGCACTTAGATAAAAAAAAAATTACTTCACACAATTTGACACTGATTAATTTTTAGACCTGGTTATGAATGTGAAAAAGTAGAAGAGAATACAAATCTTCAGAATTAATATTTTCATTTATTATTTCATTGAAAATGTCAATTTATTTAACTTTCTGCTGTCTGTTTTCAAAAAAATATGAGCATTTGGCCAAACAAAATTAAGTTTGGTGATGACTAATACATTTGACCAACCTTTCACTACCTACTTCCATACAATCAAACTAAGACACATGCTTGACAGGCAGAGATGCGTGTGCATATCTTGAGTGGAGCCCTTCAAAACAGCCTCAACCTTTTTTGGCATATCAGTTTATTTCCACAACTTTGGTTTATCTGATTGTTTGTATATGTGTGGGGTGTTTAGTACCTGCTGCAGCCCCAAGGAAGGTCAAATCACATTTACTTTCACACAGCATCTTGATCAAATAATAACCACAGTTTTTGGCAACTCTAACTCCCCTGGAAAATAACTGTAAATTCCATTTACAGCAGTTGGGTTTCACAAAGTGAAAAATGTTAGCTTTTAGTCCTGGGATGTGCTCAGTGCAGAGACTAGAGCCTCAGGAGCAGCTGATCCCTGAGATTTATACCATCCACCACCGTTCAAGGTCTACCGTTTGAATACTTGTACGCCTGGTTGTTTGTCACCGCCTAGGAGCCTTTTTTAAAGTGATCTTTATTCCACTGTGGTTATTTATCTAAAAATGGGGCATGTACCTTTAATTAGAAGTTTACCGTGACTGGATTTCACCTTGTAAAAGGCAAAGAATCTGAGACTGTATGGGCATCACTTGCTCTGTGGCAGTATGCAAAAAGCCACAAGCAGTCATGTTTTTGTTCAGAGTGTTGTAAAATACTGCATTTCAAGGCGGTAAAAAAAATAAATGGAAGAATAGACTGTGTGTGGTCTTTTTTGGCTTTAACTTCGATGTCATGAGACAATTGGCCAGGATGTCTGGAGATGACCAGAGGTCAGAGGTGGTTAGGTCATTGTTGTCATTGTTGGAGATGAATGGGTATTATAGACCTTGATTGTTTGTAGACTTGTCCGGAGTTTACAAGCATGGCGTTTCTATTGAGGCAAGTGTTTCTTTTAAAAATATTTTTATTTTCTATCACATAAAACAACATAATTACAGAGCTGTACACATTTTACAAGTGACACATATTCATCATCAATGGTTAAGGTTTTACAAGAAAATGCAGCATAATTCATAGGAAATACATTTGGTGGTTTATTCCATTCCAGCAACCCACAACGATAGTTCTTTAATAAGTTGACTATTTCCAGTCCCCTTACATACTATTTTGAGGCCTATTAAAGGAGTGTGTTAACTGATGAATACATTGTGCTTTCCAAACAAATAAAGAGGAATCAAATTCCAGTTATCCACACAAGACAGTGGTAAAAGAGCATCTATTAAAGCTTTTAAAAAATATAATATCTTACTGATAAATACACAAAATGAACTACAATTTACAATCAAACACAGAAGGCACTTCTTCAACATTCATCTTAAACCATAAAATTTGATTGCTTTCGTATTCAAGGGAAAGCCACAGTATGGTTTTACAGGTATTAGTGAACTCTCAGCAAATGAACTGTATGATCTTGATCCAGGATACACAGCTGAAGCACTTATGGTTGAAAACTCACAGGGCGGACCTTCATCTCCACTCTCTTAAGGGAATAGTTGGAGCCGTGCCAGCCATACCAAGTGATCCCATCTGAATTCCTTGTGTGCTCGCCGTAGCGGTAAAATACTCCATTCAGGTTGGAGTCAGTGCAGCAGTTGTACCAGTAGCCACCTGTAAGGAGACCAGGGAGAGAGGCATTAGACCTGCTGTGAATTATGTGAAGTCTCTTAGATCAGTGTCTATGGAACATGGTTTGGAGTCAGTTTTATAAATTACCTTTGCGCAGAGCAGCGCAGTCGTCCACACATTTGTCATTGTCTTTGTTGCTGGTGCTGAAGTTGGTGTTGTTGTGGTAGCGCAGAGAGTCTCCAGCGTTCCCGCTGTAGTTGGAGAGGAAGAGCTTGTAGCTGTTGAGCTCATTACCCACAGTGAAAAAGCCATACTCAGCATAGCGAGTCTCTCCTTCCCAGTCCTGCGTCGGAAAACACATATAGTATGATTTAGAGGGAAACGGTTATAGAACTTGAGAATATTGGCTTTCATTACATCTCAAACACTTTGATTTGTTAGTAATGTTCTTAGACATAGTGCTACAGATATATATATATATATATATATATATATATATATATATATATATATATATATATATATATATATATATATATATATATATATATATATATATATATATATTTGCTTATGCTCTCTTATTTTTGATAATGAAATGGTTGTATTTTTTTTTTCTCAGTTCAAGTGAACATGACATTTAGTATAAATAGCAAAAAGACACACAGAAGCTATTGTTTTTATTTACATCTAAGCATCCCCAGCAAATGCTTAATAATTATTAGTCTTTGGTGGATCTAAGATGCCGTGGATGAATGGGGTCATCATAGAACTTATACCCTGGAGACTGAGATTTGCATTTCCACTACCCCAGTTGGTAGTAGTAGTCATAACTACTTGGTTAAGGTTAGATGGAATATCTTGGTAAGTGCTTCTGTCAGATGTCTTTGCTCTTAAGTATGAACATTTTACAAAAGTAGTCCTACACAACACAAGGCTGTAAATACAATGTTTGACTGGAAAGGCCAGTACAAATCATCTCAAATAATGCCAATGTTTCCTTTAACAGGACTCTTTCTGAATAAAACCCATTAATGGAAACCTTTATGTCTCATCAGGCTTGAGAGGGAGTTGCACTGGGTCTTGCTAGTGTTGGTATACTATGGAGACCCAGGAGCACATAAAATCTGTCTTAAATATATTGTTATCCAACACGTACTTCGAGTTCCACCCTGAGTACTGTTGGCTGCCTGGTAAGACGGAAGATGTGGTCATTGCCCAACCAGAAGTCTCCGCGGATGGATCCAAACCCATTTTTGTACTGCTTCCAGTCACGGTTAAATGACGTCAGGCCAACCTTGCGTCTTTGGATCATGGTCCAGCCGCCACCTTTTGTCTCCATATCGCAGAACACCTGAAATAATTTCCCAACATTCAGTGAGACGGAACATCTCAACACAAAACTTGCACAGATGGGAGCCAGCAGTGGACAGTTGTGTAACTTACGCTCAGCTCAGGTGTGCCCAGAAATTCATCTTTAGGCAGTTTGTACTCGCCAGAGATCCTATAGTTCTTAGTGTACAATGAAGCACAGTCATATATGGCATCTGGAAGGGTAAAAAAAATCAATCCCTTTATGTTCAAAACATATGCAATTTTATGAGAGCAATAAAAATATGACTGTCATAAATTCTGTCAGCTTTATGAGTATCCAAGCAACTGGACAGGCGAGGGGGAAAAAGTAGACTTTAGCTCCATCAAATGTGAAAACCATAATTTTAGAAAGAATTTATGCACAATGGGTCTTTATTTCTCATGTTTTTGTTTTGGTCCTGTCACAGTATGGTGATTCCATTAAATAGGGCTATGAGTTCAGTACAGTTCTGTGAGCCCAATACTTTTATGAGTCTGCATAATGATTAAAAAAAAAGGCAGCAAATCCTGGGCTTCTTGTAATCTTAGCATCTCTTCCTGCTTGGCTCTCCTGTCTCTAATTTAGTCCAGTTTTAAAAGAGCTCCCTGTGTTCCCTTTGCCAGTGACACAAATGTGGTGCTATTAGACCATACTGTTAGGGTATTGAAATAATAACCTACGTCATACCCAGTCGACCTCTCGGCGGCATGTTAAAAGTTAAGACATACGCTATAGATGACTTTGCTTTGATGGTTATTGACAACCCTGCAGATGGGATCCTACAGCAACAAATACATGCTTGACTAATACAGGATGGCTTAAGTGTGTTTGCACTGGAGTTGAACTTCAAACCAACTCACAGCAATTGTCTGGCTCCCTTTGAAGCAGTGAAGGAGGTTAATTCTACTCTTTCACAAGTAGAATAATTATATAGCATCATATGAGTGGCTGAAATGAGAATTTTTTTTAAAAATATGGATGTTTTGTGTCAGTATAAATAGAATTCTTTCATTTAATTAATTAAATTGTGTTTATTTCAAATCAATTTACAAAGACTAGAAAGATGACTTTTGCTTCATACAAAAATTAACAAGACTGATAAACTTCATGGATATTGGTACATGTTAAGTTCTGTTATTTTTAATTGTTTTATTTTTCAGTTTTGTCAAATTAGTTTCAGTTTCTGAATATTATTTCTACTCGAGTATGATGGCTTCTACTCGATACAGGACGCACAGTTATTGATGCATTCTCAAACTAATCATTTATTATTTTAATGTAAATTTAATCACAGTACTTTTCACTCATCATTTGTCAGCAACACTTCAACCTAAGAAAATGTCATAATCTCTATTTGGAGATCTCTATTTAGATTATATATAGGAGTTCCTTACCTGAAGAAGTCTGAGTAGCAGACTGTAGAGTTTGAAGCTGCATGATCTCTACACGATTGTTGATCTCAGAGTATTTACTCTCTGCCTCTGTGACCCGGGCTTCTTGCTGCCTGTTCTGCTGGTCCAGCTCCAGTATTTGCCTGACAACATTCATCAGGTCTGTCTCCTGCTTCCGGCCCAGCTCCTCAAGAATACTCGTCAGATTGGCTACCTGAACCTTGAGAGAGCGGACCTCATCACAGCATTGCCCCTTCGGAGGCTTCGGGGGTGCCAATCTCTTTCTGGGACCCTGGGCCCATGTGTCTGTGAAAAGCAGCATGACCCCCAGAACAACTACAGTCACATTAACCCTTGGCATTTTACCTGTTACAGTTCTAAATTTTGAAAGAAACACAGGTGTCTTCAGTTTGCCTTTTCCGTTCAGAAGCTATTAAAAAATTTCAAAAAGGAGCAAAGGGTTGATGTGTTGACTTGAGGCTCTCCTGTGATCACCGGCTCACCCAGGCTCTGTCTTATTTCCTAAGTGAAGCCCTCCTCAGCCTGTGCATCTTAAATATTTTGCATGTGGGTCCTCCCCCTCTCTTTGACTGCACACCAGTCACAGCACGGACCCTCTCCAACCTTCTGGGTGGAGGACCTTTCCCATCATCCTCCCTCCCCTGCCCCCTCTTAACTATCCCTTCATCTTACTTTCACTCATTCCTCAGACTTTTGGCCTCTGTGTCTGCTATCTTTGTCAGGTGTTGAAGGTTTCTGGGCAGTAAGACTCTTCATGCCTGGAAGGGCAGTGTAAGAAGACTCAAGGGAAGGAAAAAAAAAAAAGAGACCGCTCTGAACTTTAGCGTTTCAGTAAATTACCACCCGTAGTTCAGTTGTCAAAATGTTTGACTTATTTTTATTACTTACCTGACAGAGAAATACTATTGTTCACAAATTATTAAATCCTTTTGAGGTTTTATTTTAATCATTAGATCCTTGTATGTAGTTTCCTTTCGTAAGGCATTAATTATCCTCTGAATGATAAATCTTACTGTGTCCTCGGGGCTACACATTCTTCACTAAATGTGGCCTTTACATACCAAGAGATGTATAAAGTCACTAAGTAGTTTTAATTGTAGGTTAAAGTGTGCTATTCGAGCTCCTTTTTTTATTGGCAAATTTGAAGTAGGCTTGTTTTACGGAGGCTTTCAGTATCACATTTCAAAAGGGTGTTTATATGAGGAAATGACTGAAACTGCCAGGTTTAAATTAGGACAAAATTGTTTGCATTAAGCGGAAAGAATTGGTTGAGCATGAGGCTCAGAATACACTGTCTACATGTGTAAAGGCTTAACTTCTGCCATCATGTGTGCTCTGTAAGTAGCTAAATAATGTCCTGTTTCCACCTGAGAACCAGCAGGTAGCATAGTGAAGCAATATTCTATTGAGTTTAGATGTCCTAAGAAAGATTAAGGGATCAATAAAGTACCTATCTTAGAAATCATTAGCTTTCATTTACATATGTCTGTCATCCCATATACAAATTTAACATAATTATTTAATATGAAGCGGAGCACACTTTAGACATTTTATCTTCTAAATTTAGTTTGAGCTACTACTCCAGATCCTTCAACTCTGTCACTTCAAGAATTCCAGTCCTATTTCTGGTAACACGGGTCTACAAGTAAAATGTTTGTGGAATCAAAGTCATGAAATGTTATTACATGTATGTTAGTGATAAAGAAAACTCAAGTCTTAAATGCTGGTTACCTCAAGTTTCCAAGATAAGCCTTGGGTCAAAATGTGAAATTTTGTCCAATGGAATATTGGTCTCAGATCTACCAGATTTACTTCAAAACACTGTCTGCACATTATGATCCATTCACTTTACACTTAAAAAATATCACAGTTATCAAGAAAATTTACAAAAATAAACACATTAGTGAATAAAATTTAAAAAAGGAGAACAATTTAAAATTAAGCACCAACATTAATAAATGAACAAAATAATTACAAAAAATTTACAAAATAATCAAGAAAATTCACAAAAATCAACACATTTGTGAAGAGAATGGAGAAAATTTGGAGGAAAATTAACAAAATACGGAATAAAATGAACAAAAAAAGAACACATTCTGAAAGAAAATTAACAAAATTTGAAAATATTCACAAAGTAATCAAGAAAATTCACAAAACTAATGAAGGCAGTATGGAGCAAAATTAAAAACAGAAGAACGAAAAATGTGAAATTCTTAGAATGAACAAGAGAATAGGTTTTCGTCCAAAGGAATGTTGGTCTCAGATCTACTTTCTACTTTTACTCAATTCACTTTACAGATTCTTTCTATTGGAGCAATTTACAAATGCATTGTATCAGGGCTCTACAGTGCGCCCATTTCACTCGCATTTGCGAGCAAATATTTCAACGTGCGAACGAGGAAAACAAAACAGTCGCACATGTGCGAGTGCTTCTTGCAGCACACAATAAGGCACACAGACCTGAGGAGCTAATGAAGACCTACTAGAAATGAATTACAACTGCGCGAACAGCTCCGCATAGTCTAGATGAGAAACTGCACATATTGAAAGATTAATCATTCTAAAATGGATCTAATAACAAGGCAGCCAATACAACGTTCTTAAGTGTATCAAAGGACAAAGCATCCCATAATACAAAGTTATGTTATGGTCTGCTCTAAATTAACACAAATGACAGCAGTCATACAGCAGTCATTCAAGAATGTTGGTATCTGTGCGCAAGTACTGCACTGTAAATAAATAAACATTTAAAACTAAAACCGACTTGTGCCCCTATTTTTCTTTGTGTGCTCCTAAATGTTTTAACTTAGGGGCACGTGTGCTCCTGGAAAAAAAGGTTAGCGTAGAGCCCTGCATTGTATACATGTACATAAACCACCATATATGTGGAATAACACACCATCATATATATTAAAAACATGGGTTAACCAGCACTAAAATAATGTGTTTTCTGATTCATCTCATTGAAGTATGTAAGATTTAGCACATTTAGAGTATTTCTAAAAAAAATAATAAATCATAGAGCACTGTAATTGTAAGGGTAGTTGTTTGTTAAGGTGATTTTTGACAAGATGACTTGTCAATATTTGACAAATCATGTTCATTTGTCAAATATTGTTATTTGTAGCCTCTGTTGCACTGAATTAAACATCCTAATCTGAACAACTGAACCTCCTTAACTGTAACCATTCAAGTGGAGGATCTGCCCCGGTTGCTTTGGTTTTGCAGTGTCTTACCCAAGAAGCAACCATCACGAAAATAGTCTCTGTTTTACCAGAGATCACCCACTTCCTTTGGTATATTACTCTGTAATACGTGTTTAGGCCTAAATAAAGCTGTCCAAGCTTTGATTGACCTGCCGTCCCTTGGAGTTTGGTTTAGTTTCTATTTATTGAATCAAATGAAAATAAGCACTTAAATAACTGAGCACTGGAAATATATTGAAAACAAATTAACAGATCAAAATATGTCATGATAAAACAGACCAGTGAGGCAAACTTTACACCATGAAGCAAAATTATTCTTTCTCTACCATTAAAACTCACTGAAGAACAAAAACAAGTTACATTATGAAGTGATGATGATTATGAATTTTGTCATTACTGCTTTATAGGGCAGCTGTGGCTCAGTTGGTGGAGTCGGTCGCCCAATGACCGAGAGGTTGGCGGTTCATGTCCCGGCTCTGGCTGTCCACATGTCGAAGTGTCCTTGGGCAAGACACTGAACCTAGGCTTAGGCCCCCAGTTGGACTGACCTTAGACCTTAGTATCAGTGTGTGTGTGAATGGGTGAATGAGAGGCTAATGTAAAGCACTTTGAGCACCATGAACGTGGAAAAGCACTATATAAATGCGGTCCATAAATGCTCATTAATTAGTTTTATATAAATTACACTTCGGTCAGCTAATCGTTGTTTTTTGTTCCAATTAAATAATTCCAACCATAAACTAAATTGCAAGGGGCTTTGTATGTTAACTACAAGAGAATACAAAGTTAATATTATTATCAAACTCAACTGTGTTTACTTAACAAGTAGATACAATTACTCGGCGGTGTTTTTCTGCGGGTGAAGGTGTTGCTTTATCCGGGCTCTGTGAACTCTTTTACGAGGATGTGTTGGGCCTTATGTTGGACAATCCATCATACTTACATTTACAAAATTTGCTGCCATCCACACCAATTTTGCTGAGATTTTGTCACCTTTTAGTTTACTATACTATTTTTTAAGAGATCTGTGGGTTATTTCATTTAAGATTGTCGTAAAATTCTAAAATTAACAAGGCAGTCAGACACAGCAGAACTCTGATTTTTCATTCACACATGACGTGATCGAGCCATAAGTGTTGACCCATCTGATGTTCAAAGGTGAGACGATGTGAATGCAAAAAAACACTGTGAGATTCTATCTGGTGTGAATCCTGAATCCCACTCATGTGTTTTAGCTGTTGACCTTGTGACCTTGACCTTTGACCTTCATTGCTCAAAATGTAATGTGTTCTTCCTTGACCCTTTATTCCTGAAAGTTTAATCAAAATCCATTCAGAACTTTTTGCGTGATCCTTCTGACAGACAGACAGACAGAAAAAAAAATGAAATGTCGTGCATAGCACGATACTTTATCAAATTGGCTGAAATTTAATCTGTTTCTTTCTTGTATCCCTGTCCTTGTACACACCAAACCTCAGAGCGATCCATGAAGAATTGGTGACACTAGAGTGCGAAAAGTCATGAAAATTCAATATGGTGTCAGACCAGAAGTTGTAACTCGGTTCGACTGAAATTAGGTTTGTTTCTTCATTATACCTATCTGCTTGTTCATGCCAAATTTCAAAACAATCCATCAAGGATTGGTGACGCTAGAGTGCGAAAAGTGGAAATATGTACGCACACACAAATTCAAAATGGCATCAAACAGGTAGTGGTGAGTCGCTTTGGCAGAAATGTGGTCCAGTCTATCCTGATATCTGTCTCCTTGTACATGCCAAATTTCATACCGATCTGTCAAGAATTGGCGATGCTAGAGTGCAAAAAGTCAAACAAACACACAAACAAAAAACAAGCAAATGCTACTGATCAAAATACTTGAATCAACTGACAAACAAACAAAGTGACTTGAATTTAGTACCTCTTTGGCGATGGTAATTAGGATTCTACAGGAGCATTCGATGGTGCGGCTTACTACATTTGTGCCTCGCTAGTGCCCACTTGGCGGTGTTTAATGCAAAATTGACCTGGTTAGAAATGTGGTTGATGTTTTCAGTAAGTTAGTGGTTGGAGTTGGCATTAGTTTAGGGCAGGGGTCTCAAACTCATTTTTCTTTCAGTGGCCACACTAAGCCTGATTTGATCACCAGTGGGCCAGACTGGTAAAATAATAGCATAACCTATAATTAAATAATAATTCCACATTTTTGTCTTTGTTTTCATTCAAAAACTCCATTAAATTATGAAGAAAACAAAACAAATTTAAAATTGATTTCTGAAGAAAAATAAGTGTAATTTTAATAATGTTATATTTCAACTTTATACATGTGTGTCATGGATCAGATCTACAAAAACACACTTAGTAACAGAAGCAAACAAATAATTATGTCACAAAATGTTTTGATATAAAAAATGTATTTTGCATAATTTCTGCCTTAATGTCTTATGGATTAAAAACACTGGTTATAATGTAAGTAATAGTGTGTTTTTCGGACACTTGGAAGACAGATGCTAGCCTGTCATTTTCTTTTGTTTACAATGTGCACATTTGAAAAGAAAATATAGAGTCGTTATTTTTATTATTGTTGTTGTTTAGGTTATTATGTAGATCATTTTGGGATCATATTTGTGGAACCTGAATTAAATAAGTTCCACAACATTGACTGCGGAATATTTGCACTTTACAAATTCATCCCAGGGGCCATATTGGAACATTTGGCGGGCCACATGTTTGACACCCCTGGTTTAGGGCGTTTCATCTTTCAATCATTTTTATGCAGTCCTACTCAAACTTGTATAAATATGGTCAGCATTTAGCCTTGCAGCGCTATCCCTATTCATTAGATATATAGGTTTAGGAACGCTTCATAGTCAGGGGACGCAGACTAAAAGGTTACTTTTCAAATCCTCTTTATGCAATAGGACAGTAGCACAACCAATCAGCGTAATCTTTAGGATGATGTAGTTGGACACCGGACTCTGGAGAAAGTTAGGAATGACTAAACAAAATTGGGGGATTATAGAGCTTAATGACTGTTGTCAATTCTGTAAAAAATAATTTCAAGATTGCTGACATTTTCTCACATTCTTCACTCATTTTTGATAGAAGGAAATCACCACGCGTTGTTGTTCTTCTATGGTTGCTTCTGGTTGTTTGTCAGCCAGTTTCAGGCTGGCCAAAAGTTGTTAATCGAGTCTAGCGTGGCTAGGCTAGTCAGCATTGGTTTCTTTAAACCAAACTGCAGGACTTTTTTCTGGTAAATGGTAAATACAACATCAGACTTTAACTTTTTATAATTTGGCACAACATAGTGCACTGTCTTGCATTTCTTGGCTTGGTAATGCCATTCACATGTGTAGAATCACATAATCTACAACATTTCATGATGGAAGAAACTAAGGGCCAGAAAATGTAGATGACATACTATGTGTGGAACAACAACAAAACTATGTCTGTTTTACTATTACATAATCTCCACTGACCAGTGTTTGTTTAAGCATCATAGGTCTGTTATGTCTCTACCTCAGAGTGTTTGGATGGAGTCCCTCTTCAACTTCTCTTCATTTGGTCCAGAAGAGTAAAAAGGAAACATTTAAATTGTTCTGCTTAACATCATTTCATTATCATGGGATCTGTGGTTTAAAAAGTGAATAGAATGAGTTTACTCAAATTCCAAAACATTACATAATGTTCTGTTATAGCTTTGATGTGTCACACATATCAAACTGTGCATTTGGATGTGTGCAGCTCTTTTCCTTTTCCCAGTAATTTTCCTTAGAGCAAAGATCGTTGCTGGCTACTTGTTATAAATGGTCATCACTTTGCAATGTCCCCATTGATAATTTGTTTTCATGCACTGAATGCTAACATATGTTTTTAGTTATTTGTGTTTGTTAAAGCCATGTGAAGCATATATTTCATTTTGTCTTTTACTATAAGCACAGTTGTCAACAGTTAATTTCAAACCTTGCCTTAAGTTTATACTACTTTATTTGCTTGACAAATGTGAGTGTAAATTGAATCTACTACACAGTGGTACCTCTACTTACAAAATTAATTTGTTCCGTTACTTTGTAACGTGAATTTTTCATAGTCACATTTTACATGTAAAAGGCGTAATTCATTGTAGGCCCCTTTAAAAAATTATTTCAAAAGTTACCGAGTTTGAAATATGTGTTAAAAGAAAATGTAAATTTTATCCCCCCCGGGGTTTTCCCTGTGAGAGCATGGCTTCTGTCAGACGTGAATAGCTTTGTTAGCCCTTCCAGGCTAATAGCGGTGTCCAGGACAGAAGAGTTGAGCCACGCATTTAAATCCAGCTTCGGGTTGTCCAGTTTGTTGGACTGGCTTTAGCTGACTTTCATGGATAACTGTAGTTATTTGTGCAATACGTACATGGGCTAGTACAGTAGGTGGTGTCATTCCACAGTCAACATACATGTCATACCCAAGTCCATCTTGTACACTGCAGCTGGCGATAAAGCTTTCAAACTGTTGAAATGTCTGGCTGTATGAGTTTTTAGAGTTATAATGATGTTTCTCAAAGGGAACTTATTTAAATAGAATTAATTTAGATATAGACAGAGATGAATATCATAGTAATTGTAGTGCAGACAGAGTTGAATTGACAAGAATCGTTAGTTTTGTAATTTTTTGACACAATGTTAGCTCTATTATTACACTTTTTAACTTTCCATTTTCCTGTAATGAATGTTATGAATTTTTTTACCCCTTTTTTTTACCCTTTCAGCCCCAAATATTGGCTTAAGGAAATCAGCAGTCCATATCAGCCATTGGCCAAGGTTGATGGAAAAAAAGTCAGTATTGGCATCGGCCATTAAAAGACCTGTATCGGTCGATCCTTACTCTGGCATATAAGTCACACCAACCAAAATACATAATAAACAAGGAAAAACATATACAAAGTAGCATGTTTTTTCTTTTTTTGGGGGGCGGGGGTTTGATGTGAAATACCAAATAAACAATTTGGTATTTCTCACAATGAGGGAGACTTTATGCATCAGAGCATCTCCCAGCTGTAAGAGTGGCAGACTTCATGAACTGGCACACCATCAAGAGGTCTGAGGGCTTTAAGCCGGTGATGACTACCAGGTGGAGCGCTTTGTCATAGAGCAGACTCTGGCCAGGCACTGGCCTTCTGCTCACAACCGACAAACCAGAAGTTTGGGACAAACAAATACTAGAGGGGAAGAAGATGGATTAACCACTATCCTTTTTGAGAAATTCCCCATACTTTGTATAAGCACCATGTGGCAGCGCTTCAAAGGAATGTTTCGTGACACTGCGTGTTAAAAACAGTTGGGTCATTGGACATAAAACAAAAGTCAGTTGTGCCAACATTTGAGGATTCCATTGTATATCACTAACCTTTTACCTGATTTAGTCTATGTGGTTTAGATACATTTAAGTTAATTCTTTTTCAAGTGCATCGAGAAAAGAATGCTTTTAAAAAAAAAACCACAGAAAATCCATCTTGTGATGGGAAGTTTGGCTCTTTTCAGACAGCCCACCCTGATACCAATACCACAGTAAACACTGTGATATTGGGTGTGATTCTTAGCAAGATAATTCAAAAAGTTCTGGATGGATTTGGCTGAAATTTTCAGGAAATTTTGATACTGACACAAGTATAGGTATAGATAGATATATAACTTGATTGAACCCATTGATAAACCTTTTTGCTTCCTGAGAAGCCTCATAATTAGGACTCCAACTATGGACTATTTTAATAGTCGACTTGTCACAGACTATTGAAACGATTAGTCAACTAGTCGGATAATTAGTAAGTTTTTCTTAAATTGAGCATGAAGTTGATTTAATTATGTGGCAAATTATAATAAACACAAAGGTGACTACAATGAAAACTGCATTGTATTGAACATCTAAAACCAGTTAGGCACAGTGCTGGGTGTGCACGTCTGCCTTGTCTGCAGGAAGGGCTCAATGGCAGAGCATGAAATGAACCTTAAATGTCAGACCCGAACTGGCCCGGGTCCTATTCAAATGATAAAAATTATGCCCGAAACTGCCAGGTCTCATCGGGTCCCATCAGGTTGGGTCAAATATTCCCAGCTGTAGTCCACTCTCTTCTTCAGACTGCATACATTTAATTTAAAATCGGCACAGACTGACATAAAGTTCAAGTTCTCTTTCATAATGAAAATACACTTAGAAAATGTACAATGTATGTCATGAAAACCGTATTGACTTGAATTATATCGAGGTGACTCAGACTCCAGGTTGTGGAATGGCATCAACAGGCACGGTCAAAGAGTCGATAAATGTTTCCAGTGGTATGCTAATATAGGGTGTTCCACAATTTATTAATTCCTAAGAGTCCACTTAACTCGGGTGATTTTTAATGATGTATAACCACCTATATTAAATTACTGTGGAATTAAGTTTGTTTGTACTTGCTTTATTAGACTGAAATTATATAACATTAATATAAATCGCTAAATTTGAGATTAAGGAAGCAACATATCTTAAATTACATGGTTAGAAGGCAATTGTGTATTTACTTTTCCAGAGGAGTTCATTTGCAGTTTGGAGTAAGCAATAGGAATCAGTGTAATTGCACTTTGCTCATCTTCTACCTCTCCTTTTACATCCATGCAACCAGTATTGCTCAGTTTGTCATTTTTCTGCAGTCTGTTTGTATAAATGACCCTATCATGACCACAGGTTGTTTCCATTGTTTAGGAGGAAAGTTTCATTTCAATAGAACACAGAAAAATAAATGATCAAACAACTGGCATCTTTTGCTGGAAATGTTTAATGGTAATTTTCATGGAAGCGCCTTCAATCCATAGCTTAAGGAAGTCGGGTCTCTTGTCAAATGTTGTGTATGGGCCTTTGAGTTTACATAGCAACAGCACCATTCCAGTGAGGTAACTGTCAGAGTTTAGGTAAGCCACTGGAGGCACTTTGTTCTTCTAGCCTCTTGACCTGAAAGTGAAGAACTCAGGAGACACACTCTGTAATGGTGTTCCATTGGTGATAGTGTGGGGTAAACATGGGTGGAATGGTTTCTCCGGCTGATGTCTCAGTGGCTCCTTAACATGCATAACTAACGTGAGCAAAAAAAAAAAAACACTGAAGAATGTAACATAAAACTGCAGTGGACAAGTGGCTTGGTATTTTTTTCGTATATTTGTCATTACTTTGACTTCTATTAAAATACAGGATTAGACTGTCTTAAAGGGGACATATCATGCCCATTTCCTTGGTGTCTCAGTGACCTACCTGTCACATGGTTTGGCCAAAATACCACATTGATGCACAGATACAGTAGCCTCTTCAACCTGGAGAAACAGCCCTTTTCAAGACGCTCTCCTTTCGTACCTCATGCTTTCATGCAAATGAGCAACAGCTGACTCTACCCCTCTCTTCCATATTCTACTGATAGAAGAAGAAGAGAAAGACAGAAGGGGGGAAAGAAATGGAACCAGAGCTGGGTATCGATTCAAATTTTAAGAATCAATTTGATTCTGAAGACTAAGAATCAATTCTTTTGAATTCTATCCAATCCAATTCAGGTTCATGACTGTCACAGTGGCATGCAGCCTTTTTGTTTTAAATGAAGAACTTTTTATTTATTTGTATTTATTTTTAACTACATTTTAACTTTTAAAACATACAGGGGATGAACAAATGCATTTTGATTTCAAACAATATTGTTGCCGACATTGGACGAGGAACTCAAAACATTTAACAATGACTCATAAGTATTGGTATTTACTGATGGCTGTAAGACTGGTGAAAATGGCTAGGGTCAATCCACCTCCAAGAACAATAAACAACAAACACAGAGGTGTCTATATCTGCAATGATGGACTCCAGCTGGGACACTAACCAATGCATTAACTGACAATACGAATTTATCCAAAAGCTGTTGCAACCAAATGCATTACTTTTTTATCAGTCAATATAAAAAAGACCTGTCAATCAGTGTAATGAAACATAAGAAACTGTAACATAAATAAATAAGAACAAAAGAGTCCATAAACAAAGTATAACAATTTCACTTGTCTATAAATTGCAAACATGTAGGCAGGACATTTTGAACTTAAAGTATGTTAAAAGTGCTCACAAAAACATTTTTAAAAAAACAGTCGCTTTAATACCCAAAATTTGCCTTTAAAGTTCAAACATGTAAACTTAAACATGTTGAAGGGATTATCCGGAGCAAAAATAAGGTTAGCTCATTTTTTAGATGATTGGGAGTACATACATATAGTTGACATCAAAATCACACCAGTTTGGCTGTTTTGAGCCAAACTGTGTGACCATGAAAGTGATGAGGACCTGTCTTTTTCACCAACACGAAATGCTATTTTTAGACCTCTTTTAAAGTTCTAAACAACATCACACTTATGTGGTTGTAAATAGAGAGTCCCTAAAGGCAAACTGAAATGTCCTGAGGTCTTCATGTCCTCACATAGTGTGTCTTAGAAGGAAGCCTGAAAAAGTCAATTGCCAAGTGCAGAGTTACATGATTTTGTTGCAATTCTTTAAAAAAAAAAAAAACATAGTCCAGTATTTAATATTTAGTCCAGTTTTAATAAAGTTTCTTTCAGCAGCATTTGCTGTCCTGTGGACAGCTTGATTCCTGGGTGATGTCGTTCCAAGTTCTTGTTCAAGTCCAAAATACTTCACTTCAACTCGACACAACTTGCAAACGGCATTGGTTTTGTTAAGCACACCTGTGCCTTTTTGTTTTTGGAACCTGAAATATTTCCACATTGGAGCCTTGAGAGATGGTGGTGTTTTCAAAAGGTTTTTCTGACTCAATCACTAGAGAATCAAAGTTGATCCTGGTCTGTTAACAGTGGGATGGGGTCAGGTATTCAAATGAAGAGATATGTGAGATATTAAGCATAGAAAATCCAAAATGGAGCAATAAGAAGTGGATCAGTAGAAAAGGAGAATGGATGTTTTTTTGTTCATAATTTAAGGGTCTCCTCACACACAGACAACACATATTTGTGTTGTAAAAACAAAAAGTGCATTTTGCATGATATTTCCCCTTTAAGGTTTCCTCCAAGAAAGGGCATCTTTAAGTACAAATAATCTCCGGATTAACTAGTTCAAAGCTGAGCACATATTGGTGCTTTCAAGGTCAGGAGATGTTAAGTGCTTCCCCATGCTGTGGCATCTGTCAATGAATAACAAGCGCCCTTTTGTATTGATGTTTTAGAAAATTAAATACAATGGGCTTAGTCAGATGGTGTGGGAGCAGAGTTTAACCCTTTGAGGCCATAGATATAAGGATGTGAATGTCTGATGTAACCAGGGCTTCCTATGACCCCATGCTCACAGCTGTCCAGTGTTTGATTATTGTTGCAGAAGACACAGTGAGGCCACAATCTGCATTTAATAATGACAACATGCTGCTCATTTTATCCACAGAAGATGTTCTCATTTTTGACTTGTGGTTGAAGATTTATGTCATGTATTAAATGTTTGGGATTTCGATCCTGAATTTACATTGTGTTGAATGAAAATGTTCAGACATGGTTGTTCTCATGTTCTCTACATAATGGATGAAGTGATGGTTACATCACAACATTTCTTAAATCCCATCATGGCTTCAAAAGATTGGATGAAACTCCTATCTCTTTGCTTTCAAGTGAGATCTAAGATGGCAGTATGAGATAGTGTTGAGTTTAGATAAGTGATTTGCACACAAACATTACATCACATTCATCTTGTATTTGTCAAAGTTTGACTACATTCTGCTTGATGCTGTTAAATTTTACTAATGGAAGAAGGCAAAAAATGTGTTTGTATAGTATAACTCAAGTAGAAATAGAGCTGTGGTTTTCAATTTTGTGTCCCACAGACAAACCAAAGGGTGAGATACACTCGCATGGTCACATCCATAAAAAGCTACTGAAGAAAATGTGTTCTAGCCATCCACTATACACAAACCTAATCCCTTAGAATCAAGGTAAGTAAAATGCTTCTGGAATAAAACTAATGAAATGTTTCCTCATGTGTGTTAGTGGTGTGTTCAAAATATTGATATGGGGATACATCAT
Organism: Siphamia tubifer; assembly: GCA_020466265.1. NCBI lineage: Eukaryota > Metazoa > Chordata > Actinopteri > Kurtiformes > Apogonidae > Siphamia > Siphamia tubifer. The sequence goes on from CM035789.1 coordinate 36,518,075, forward strand.
CGCAAGCCTTGTCACGATACACATGGCACGTTGGTAAAAAGTAACATGAGCAGGACTAGTTAATTTTTAAAACATGTTTAATCAATCATGTTGGATTTCAATGTATTTGAGGTCTTTATTATTATGTTTGTTTTTGTGTATTATTATTTGGTCAGTTATTTGCATTTGAAATTATTTGTAAAACCCTTCATTTTATTGATTTGGTATGCCCTGGGGCAGGGCTGGGCATATATAAGGAGGGTTTTTTCCCTTCAGGGAGAGAGTTGCTGGAGAGTCGATAGAGATAGAGTTGTTGAGAATATGTGGTGAGTTTAAAGTGGAAAGTTGTGTCTTGTAGATATGTTTTCTTTTTGTTTTGCTTCACTGTAAATATTCTTTTCACTTGGTTTTTATAGGTGGTGCTAAATAAAATATAAAAACCTTTGAAAATAAGAAAAGGGTGCATTCATTCTCTGAGCCAACCAGAGACGCTCCATTACTGCATCATGGATATGTATGAGGAAGGACCAGAAAACTCTATCTATACATTCAATAACAATAGAGAACACAGCAATAATATAATAATAATGACATAACGATGGAATTACACCTTTCAATGCAGGTTGGCTCAAGTTTTCAAGATAAGTTTGGGGTCAAAATGGGAAATTCTTAGAATGAACAAGTGAATAGGTTTTATTCCAATGGAATATTAGTCTCAGATCTACTTAAAAACACTGTCTGCACATTATGATGCATTCACTTTACAGATTCTTTAAATCCATTGTATACATGTGCATAAACCACCATATATGTGGAATTAACACACCATCATATATATTTAAAAACATGAGCTAACCAGCACTAAAGTCATTTGTTTTGTGATTCATCTTAAAGTATGTAAGATTTAGCACATTTAATGTCTGAAGCTGATTCTTAAAAAATAATTGTAGAGAAGTGGTATTACGAAATACGTGCACACTATCCAAAACTTCCTGTTTCACTCTGTAGCCGAGGGTGCCAATACATAAACAACACATGTTTGCATATTGAAGCATGATATCAAAGTCAAAGTCAACTTTATTGTCAAATATGCCATATGCACAACATACAGCACAGATGAAATTACATCCTCTCACCTCTCATGCAAATGCGCAACAATTAAAAATGGAATACAAATAAAGGGCAGATCGTTGAAGTACTTAAGAGACTTGTCGGAGAATAGTGGATTTATTTTTATTTTTTTTATTCGGCAATAGGAAATTAATGACAGATGTATTCATTAGACACAGGAAAATAAGAAATGGTTATCAACTTTCCATTTTTTAAAATGGCCACTTATACGTTGATTTCTAAGTTCACAAAGTGTATATCTAACAGCACCATGAAGTCCCCTGCTGCATCTCAGAAGCGGTCTACTACTAAATGCCACTCAAACACTGATTTCATACTTTTATGCTGTGTTTTATTGTATAGTGTTTTAGCTCCTGTGTACAGACTACTGATGCAATTAATTCATTTTTAAGTATTTATTCATACATTTGGCATCTGCTCTTATCCAAAGTGACATATAGGAAAAAGTGAGCAATCAGGCTTTCTGAACAATAAAATACAAGAATCAATTAAAAACACAATAAAAAAACTGCAGTGCAATTAAAAAACAAGGAACACAAAGCACAGTAGTAGAAACAGCTGTGCAAGTAAACAGATAAGAGTACCAAGTAAAAACAATTAAAATAGAATATAAATAAATAAACTGAAAGTACTAGGACAGCAGGTGCTTTATGAAGATGTGGATCTTCAAGAGCTTCTTGAAGATGGGCAGAGGCACTCCTGTCCTTGTAGTACTGCGTAGATTGTTCCATCAATGTGAAACAACCCATACAAACAGCCTGTATAATCTTGTGCCGGGTTTGGGGACTGCCAGATAGCATTCAGGTGCCATTTACATGGGGACAATTGTGGCTAAAAACGTCAAAACATTTTAGCGGAAGTGCCTTTCACTTACATGGCAACCGTGCCGTCAGGGTCTGAAAATGCAAAAAATATAAACACCCCTTCCAGACCGGGGAGTTTTGAAGACAAGCTGGGCCGTGTCTCCCTCTAAACAGCAAGAAATGCATAACATGTTCACATCACATACACCCTTTGTCACACTCAATGTGCTGAGCCGCTAAAACAACAAACATGTCAGACTACCTGGATCCAGTGGATGCTCTAGCAGCTCCAGTAAAGCTACAGGAGTCATTTTAGCAATTGTACAGAATTTATACACATACCATAGCTGAACAGGGATGGGCATACAATTACCTACGTCGGCCTGGCATGCATACCCAATTGAATTTCGCCCACTGTTGCGTCTTCATATAAACAAAGATTTCCTCCTGAACGCTCATCTCAATGCAGATGAAAAATTTAAGATAAGACACCACTTTTGTATCTTCTGTTTTCATTGTCATTGTGGATGAATGGAGTGGATGTGCGGCCACATATGCTGTTATCAATGCACCCACAGCAACTTCCACCACAGCCTTGTTGTTATAACATTGCGGCCCACACACGAGGGAGTCGGATGTTATGTAATTAATTTTTTTTTTTTTATTGGAATGTACTATAATTATATACATTTCAGTGTCATTTATACAACATACACGTCCATATATCAGCCTACTTTATATTGTTGTCTTGTAAGATGATAAAACTGTTTATGGTTTGAAGTTAAAACAAATCTACATGTATCGTATATTTGTTTGCGAAAATTTAAATGAAGTGATGCATTCTGGCAATTTTAAGGTAGAATGGAGTAAAAATTCACCAAAAGATTTCGGCCAAATTGAATTAATTTACTAAAAAAATTTTTTAATTACTTTCTGTATGTAGTACATTCACATGGAGTGCAAATTAGCCTGGAACTCAATGTGCTGGGCGAGTTGGGCCGCTAGTGGGTGCAAATGCCACAGCTGTATTTTTTTTTTTTATCCCAATCCGTAACTGAATGCACCTAAGTACGTTGGAGCAGACCCATGGAGGACAAAAAAAAGTCTCCTGGTATTCCTGGACTTGTCTTCTGGAAACCACTGCATTAATAGTGTTTAATGTACAAAACACTGAAACAGCAGTCATGAAGTCAATACTTTGTGTATTATTCTTTAACATAATGACATTATTGATTTAAATTAATTTATTTCCATTTCCTCCTTTCATTAAACACTTAGATTTTTCTCTGTGATTGGAAGGGCTTAACCAATAAACCTGTTTCAACTCCTTCACATCTGAACAGTGATTAGTACAGTATAATTTTCATGTAAAAAATATCCAACTGTAAAAAAAATCTGAATGTTTCTGAGCCATTAATGTCAATCACTTTGTAATTGCCCCAGTCTGGACTGTCTTCACAATGTTTCTGGACAGAAAGTGAAAACAACTGGCAATGAATGTTTAATGGCTCAGTGCTTCATTTGTGAGTTAGATACTGATCACCAACAGAACAATTTCAGGCAATGGAAAAATAGTTTACTGTGATTTATTTTTGGAAGATGATCAAGCTCTTGGATATTGCATTCCCACACAGACAGAAAATAGGTGGTCCTTTTGTGTCATTTAATGAGTACTTTATCAATAAGTCAGTTTCTGACATCTTTGCTCATTCGAGCTGTTGATGTACACGAGCCAATACTTCCAACTTTCATAGCTGCTGCTTATTTTGTATTTGTGCATTTGATATTCACAAATCCACATTAACTTTCCTTTAGTTCCTTTTTTCCACTGCTGCATCTTCAGTGATTCCTTCTGCTGACTAATTTAGTCATAAACATGAAGTCATTGATTTATTTCTCAAAATATCCTTCTCATGCCTTTCTGTTTGCCTCAGAGACAAAGTTCTTACCTCATCCGTTTCTCATCTATAGTTTGTCTTGACAAAAGCTTCACAATGGAAATTGGAAATTCCCTAAAGGTGCTAGATTGTTTAGGAAGTTTGATTCTCTCTGCCTAGGAATATTGTTGATTGCATTTTGGCTGCCCGACCAATGAACGCTTCTTCAGGCACAAACGCCAGAGATGTGTCAGACAGCCACTGTCACTTTCCCTCTGACAGTTTGCCACTGTTTGGTCACTGGGGCAGAGATGGTTCTGTTCAGTATTCTTGGAACCTTAATGCTATCTAATATATGAATATAGATTTAAAAAATATTATTATTTTTAGCAGAACCATTGTAATCAAACGTAACTGAAACAGACACTCTCCAGCCATTTGGGCAACACTCCAAAACCAAAGATGGCAGTTAATCACTACTGCTGCACAAATCTCTACCCTTATACTCCATCCAGGTAAACACAGACAAGCATGAGTGACAACTTCCTGTAAAAGTACACTGGGTGTAAATCATATCCTGACATTCATATCGTGACATTGCTAAGTTAACTTTAATTACACTGGTCTACAAATAACATGCTCAAATTTAGCACATTTAATGTCTGAAGCAGATACTGTAGAGCAGTGTTACTGGTTTACAAAAAGACTAACCACATAGTGAAAATAATCTTTGTATCTGCTGACAACAGTTACACAGTTAATAATCCTTACAGTGTGTTGTATTACTGCCTGAAAGCACATAAGTCATGGAAATGAACTAAACAATGTGCGCTTTAGTCCAAGGCTGGATATTGTCATCAGCAACACGTAATAATGTCCTTTCAGGTTCAGAGAGTGAACTTTGTGAAATGGATGTTTGTGGATATTTGCATGGAAATAAGCTGGATGTTGAGTTTCTTGTGTTGCTGTGAAATGTGTAATGATAGGTTTTAGTTCTACATTATTGTGGTTTCCATGTACATGTATAGCTGTTGGATTAATTTTATGTTGAACTCAAAAATGACGAGACAACAGATTCAGAGCCTAAGTCGTCTTTTTTTACTTGCAAGGAGAAAGAAAAAGACAGTACAGGCATTGAGCTACCTTTCTCTCTCTACCGAATTTACAGAGAGCCTCCTTCTTTATTCTCATGCAGACCCACATAAAAAATAAAAAGATAAGACAAAAAAATGGTTTCCAGTGGTCATCTATGAGTCAAGGAAGAACCCATTACATTTTCAGCAATGAAGGTCAAAAGTCAAGGTCACACTAAAGGTCAACAGCTGAGCCAAGTGGTAATATCTCAGGATTCAGACAAGATAGAATCATGTGTTTTTTTGCATTCATATCGTCTCACCTTCGGACATCAGATGGGTCAACACTTATGGCTCGATCATGTCACATTTTGACGTCGTATCAAGCCTTGGCAGAGGTCTGCTGTCTCTGACTTGTTTATTATAGTCCCCCATTGGCCTCCACCCGTTCAGTACCCTGTGAATCAGCTGTTTGTTATTAGTCGCACCTTTGGCTGATAAATCCATTGTTGTCGGTATCCTTTTGAACAGTTTATATGGACTTTGTGATTGCCTTATTTCTGAAATGTTATAGAAACATCGAAAGTAAAACATGAATTGCAGGTAAATATGCTGAAATTGTTGCACATGTACTACCTTTAATGTTTCTTGGTACAACTTTGTTCCACCATATGTTCATCAATTGTTACGCATACTACTCCTTTCCTTTTTTGTTTGTTTATTTGTATATAATCAGAGAAAAACAATAAAATGAACATAAACACAACAAAAGAAGATATGCTGGGGGAAGATGAAAAGCCATAACGGCTTGTCTGGGATCTTCACTCGATAACAAAAATAATTGACAAACAATGATAGTAGTGATAAGTCAAATAACGATATGATCAATAAAAAAGTTATTATTAAATAACCCTAATTTAAAATTGGTATCACAACACCTTACATAAGACGTAAATTAACAAAGGTTCAATTTAAGTACAAATATGAGCAAGTGACTTAAAAAGCTATATTTCAAGAATGAAGGAAATGTGTTTTAAATGAAAATTGTATAATAAATAATGAAAATGCAATCTTATACAATATCAAAAATACAATGAGCCAAAGGGACTTAAACTAAATATAAAATTTCACATGTGGATGGGGAAGACAAGTAGGTAATTTTTGAGATTTTATTTAAAGCTAATTATTGATGTAAAACATTTGAAGTGGAGGCGGAGATGATTCCAATATATTATACATTTGTATTTGACACTTATTTGGGCTACAGATGGGCTAAATTGGGCACATTGTCGAGTTTGGTAATTGAGATATTGGGAATTAATATTGAGAAGATTATTAAATGTGTCTGTATACTCAGCATTTGTCAATTTTAACCCTTTAAACTTCCAGGGGCCCACATATTGTCCAGAAATAGTCGCTCAAAAATGTTAAGCAAACCACTGTCCCAAATGTCACATGACCTAATGTAGTTTGACAACAGAGATTCTCAGACAACTGAAGATATAAGCCACTTTCGGATAAAATAACCACAGCAGGTACAATCATTCATTTGTTCAAAATACAAATGGCAGATCTGAACCTTTGTGTCTCATAATTATCCACAGAGGAACTATAATCCAACAAACCCAGTCATAGTCCAACAAAACATCCAAAACAAACCAAAAAACTATCCAAATATAGTCCAAAACACATCAAAACATCGATAAGTATCCACAAATGGCTATTGCATCACTTAGCAGGACCTGCCTCCAATGTCCCAGTTTTCATCTTAATATATTCATTTGTAATATAAGCAATTGCATGTTATCAAAATGCTTCATGAACAGCATTCAATTTACTTAATAAGAAATTTTGGCAAAATTGAGTGAAAGTTTAAAGGGTTAACTTCAAGAAATTTTTACTAAAAATCCATAGTTAAAAGTATGTTTATAGAATCAAAATGAATCTCAGCTGAATAGACCTCAAGCCATGGTCATTTTGCAGTTATTGTTTTCAGCATGAAGGAATAGAGTCAGCACTTGGCTCACAACGAGCTCCAAGTGTGGATCAAGTGGATGTCTGTCTAATTAGATTAGATCAGGTCCTGTAGTGAGGTTAAGTTTTCCTTTCTCTAAGCTTTACAGATCTTACCCACTTTAGGGGGAAATTTTTACAGTTTCCTCAGGATCATGTTCTCTCTCTCATTTCACTGAAAATCCAAACCACTTTAGAACAGAGTACAGAGGGATTGTTTATCATTTTATTGGAGCAGAGGGGATTGTCTCTATCCTGATTTTTTTTTTTTTTAGATATATATTTTAAACAAAAGTATCCATAATGATCTTTAAGGGTGTCCTTAGAGCCCTCAGTTACATGGTGTTTTATATATATATATATATATATATAAAAGATTATGTCTAGAATTTGGTTGGACAGTCTGGTTAGAAGATCTTTTGAGGTAGAATCACTCTTAATATTCTGAATTACTAATTTTCTTTGCTCCTATATAATGTAGATGACTTACAGCCAAACTATAATAAGCTTTCTCTGTTTTCTAAAGGTTTTTCGAGGAGGACTTATACTGTATGTGATGGGTCTTTGTTGTTACTTGATGACAATGCAGCATGTTTGCATCATTTTGGATCATTATTTCAATATTTAGACAATAGCTAGAACCTTAGGAAACTTACCCTCTCATTACTTTGTAAGTAAATTGAGTCCACATTTTTCCATCTGTACCTGAATCTGTGTACAGCTTGTTTTTTTTTCTTTCTTTTTTTGTATCAAATATTTTGGCAAGCAGCCTGTTAAAGTGCACAACTTTTCGTGGTTTTGTACTGTTTTGGTATTTTGTCCTTACTTAAAAGACACACGCTGAATTAAAACAATTGCTGGCTTAGATGAGATGATACTAGTACGATCTTGAATGGTGATGATAACTTCGGGTGAAGGTCAGAGTTCAGTTAGTTGCAATCTGCATCTTCTCCACTAGATACCACTATATTACATACAGTAATGGACAAATTAACTTGTGTGCTGAGGAACATTAATGCTACATTGCAGTGCAACTACAGTCACTTAATATGAGTAAGTGAGGTGTGAAGCTTTGGACATTGACACCATCTGTAATGGTATGGCCACACCGAACGCAAATTTTCACAGTCACATGTCTAGATTACATACAAAGTCAACGGAGAGACGGGTTTGGATGCAGTCACTCTGTGCGGCACGTTGAATGCGCCGCGCATTGGCATTGTAAAAGGCATTGTAAAATGCATTGTAATATAAAAATACCCTCCCCAAACACTGTGTTTTTTTCAATGTCTGTATTTTATCTTTCCATTCAACATTTTACAATGCCAATACCTGTTAAAATGCCAATGCAACGTTTTCTACTATGCCAAGTTGTTTTTTCAATGCCACAGGTTAATGGCAGCAAAAGGCCCATACACGTGTAAATTCGCGTTTGGTGTGGCCGTATCATAAGATTTATCCTTAAAAAGCAGATAATATAAATTAATTATGGAATGCTAAAGTGTGAATTGTCAATTATTTTCCTTTTTAAAGCCTTTTCTTTTGTAGTTTAAGATGTCTACTGCATTTCTCTGTTCATGTAACTTGCATTTTTTTAGGAAGTATCTTCATCTTATACTAAAAATTAAAAAAAAAAAAATTTAAATTCAATAAAATTATTAAATTCAATAAAAAAAAATAATTAAAAAAAGAAAATGAATAGAAAAAAATAAACACTTTTTAAAATAAATGAATACAAAATCTTTTTAAAAATATTAAATATAAAAAATACAATTAAATGGTGAAATAAATTAATAATAATACTCCAAAAATGTAATAATTTGAACAAAAAAGTAAGCGCATGTTCAATCCTTTGGAAAATCTGTTTGCCAATGGAACAAGATCTAATATAAATAAAATACCAGTGTTCTACATGTTTTTTTAAACATTAAATGTGCTAAATCTTACATACTTTAATCACATTAATCAGAAAAGGAATTACTTAAGTGCTGTGGTTAGCTCATATTTTTAATATACATGACGGTGGGTTATTCCACATATATGGTGGTTTATGTACATGTATACCATTGATTTGTAAATATTCCACTAGAAACAACCTGTAAAGTGAATGGACAGTGTTTTGAAATGGATCTAAGACCAATATTCCTTTGGACTAAAACCCATTCTATGGCTCATTCTAAGAACTTCACATTTTGACCCCAGACTTATCTTGGAAACTTGAGTCACCCAGCATTTAAGACTTCAGTTTTCTTTATCAGTAACAAACGTGGTAACATTTCATTAGTTGTATTCCAGAAGCTTGTTACTCATAGACCAGTGTAATAGATGAGATGATAAAATATCTTAAAGGTGTCATTCTGCTGAAAACCATTTTTCCACGTCCCTTCTGGAATCTCATGGGTCAACCCGAATTACCAACACATGCTGCTTTTGAAAGTTGTTTGTCACCTCCACTGGCTGCATACCGCATTCACAGAAAACAACAAAAGGTACGAGGGACCCAGAAAAAGCTCGTCCATCTGATGTCAGCTGGACTTTAGCGTCACCCACGTGGCCACAGTAGCCGCTGCACAAACTTGAAAAAAATGGCAGCGCAAACTGATTCATGTGCTCTCTGCGGAAATAAAGCCTTGTTTTTTTCCCTGCACGTTTTCAGAACACGCAATGGCACAAGACCTAGCTGGGTGCTACTCTGGTAAGGTAAACACATACAGAGAGCCAGTGGGGAGGGGGGAGTGTTCCCTCACACATTTTGAGCCAATCAGGGATGTCTAATCACCGCGTCATGGGCATGTATGCGGAAGTACTGGTACCGGTTCGACCTCAACTCATTTTTCTACTGTGCAAAAACAGCTTGAAACAAAGCAATCTGGATAATATTAATGAAATAATGATGGAATGACACCTTTAATAAAATAAAACAAAAAACATATTTTAGAGGCAAGATACATCCTGAATTTCCCATGTAAAGTTGTGATTGAACTCTGATGTCTGGCATACATGTTGTTTGCATTCTACTGTGTCTAGTAGAAGCAGTTTACTACCTTCACAAGTGGCATTAGACTCTTACCCTCTGACCTTTTGTGTGAAAATATAATGTGTAAATCTCATTCAAGGTTTAGAAATATAGTTCAGTGAGAAAGTGAGTCCAGATATGCAGCACGCAGAGTAAATTGAGATGAAATAAATCTTCTAGGTTCAACAGTTGATAGAAGTTGAGCTCACTCTTTTTCATCAACTCTTCCATCTCTCACAGGAGAAAATGGGAGGAATGTTGGGGTTTGAAAGTGAATGCTTGTGCCCCCAAACAAATTGAAGGCCTGACATCGATCTGCTTGCTAATATTGTCATAGACTTTTTAAGTTGGAGAGGCCATTATATGAACCTTGTCATCTGGATGTATTTAGACAGCCTTTTGCTCAGAGCTGGCAGCCAGATGGCTCCAGCTGAGGGACTGTCAAATCTCCAGGGTCTTCAGGAAAGAAGCCTCTTTTTCTGATTTGTCTCCTCAGATGAATCCACATCTGGGCAGCTTTAGCGTACCCCTGCAGCTCATGAGCCATTGGACATTGATGCTTTGCAGTCCTTTATTCAGCTGGTGCTTGAAAGTTGATTATTTGACAACAAGTAGTCATTTGTTTGTACAGAATGTCATAGTATAAACAGCGCAACATTCCCATGTGATACCATCAGAATACTGGATGGTAATTGTATTTATTGAAGCCTGCACAATAGGTAAATAAGGAGTTTTTGAAATGGTTTGTGGGGTTCTATGAAGTCCCATAAGTAGCAGACAATAGCTTTATTTACTTAAATGAGTTGACTTTTTTGTGTTATGAGATCACACTCTGTCAGGGTTGATTCCTCTCAGTACCTCATCTGAAGCACATTCTATTTTCCATTTACACCAGCAGCTTTTGAAGGGCTGCACTGTGTGAAAGGGTGGATATTGATAGTCACAAAACAGAAATGATTGTCATTGGTTGATAAGCTTTGTGAAAATTGATGAACCTGCATCCCTAGACTTATGTCCTATTCTCATGTGATTCTAAATGAATATGGTGAAATCATTAAAACCATATTGGTCTGATTTTAGTCAGTCCAAAAAAAAAAAAAAAAAAAAAAAAAGGATAACCTCACAGTTACAGTTAATTGAAACTATTTAATTTGAAGAGACCTGATAGTACAGCCTCCATATGCTGGGTCAAACTTCTGCATGGCACTGAGGTATTAAACAAAACATGAAGCAAAAATGTCCTTGGTACTTTGCAGAAATGTTTTTAAAAAATAGTTGACAATACAATGAATAAAGCAACAAGAACAAAAATAGGAATTGTGGGTAGATTACAGGTTAATAGGAAATACATATCCTTGCTTAGTAACATGACCTTATTTGTTCTGGTCTGGTCTTGTCTTGTACCAAAGTATAATCCAATTAGATTAAAAAAACTCAACTCAGCTGTATTACATCCAGTTTGCACCTCATGGAATAACTAAGATTGTATTTGCTTTAAAACTAGATGAGTCACATATTAAAAAATATTTCTTTAGTTTTCAGTAGTAATGGACACATTTCTATATTATTTATACAGCAATCTGCTTTTACATGATGCCTTGTAGTGTTACATATAGGAAGTATTCCAGTACATTCCAAATGGATTCCACATAGAACGACACAGTGTGTTCATAAGCCTACTGTAAAATGAGGAACTCATCACACAAATCCCAGTGTAAACATTTCACTGAGATTGGCAGAGGATTAGTAACATAAAGACGAGAGCCTGTGAGGTCAGCTAAAGTTCCAAGCCGTGGTCAGGCTGTCTTGTATTCCTAACCCTATACCTGATAGCTCCTGTTGGGTTTATTTGTTGTCTTAACATCAAGCATGTCTGTCTATATCTGCAGATTCTTACACTTTATTTTGTACACTCACTGTGGTATTTTGTCCCGGTTTTGGCCTTCACCCTGTGTCGCACCAGGTCTCTGACATATACACTAAAGCATCTTTCATCCCTTCCGTCTGGTGTCCTCAGGAACTCCACCGCATACCAGGACTCTTCAAACGCTACATTTTACAGATGTATTGGCTGTGGCTGCACAAGGGTTTTTCAGTTGAGGAAATATAATAGACTTTCGTTTCACATTAGTGTTTCCAGATGTGGTGACGGTTGAGGGTGAGTGGATAGTGGACAAACAGGAATTGTAGTGTCTTGAGAGACAACGCACCATTTGTCACATGAGTGTGACTGAGCTGCATAGGTGCATTAACTCCTCATAATAAACATCTTTGTGCAAAGATAAATAATTGATTTTACACTCATTCTGTTATATTGCTAGTAATATTAGTTTTAGCTGTGCTGACGTATTGAAGCTGTCAGGACTGACTTCTCTGAAAAGGTCAGTTAGCCTTTAGACAGAGTGTCAATACATTCTCAATTGTCCACCTGTGTGTAATCACACAGTCAGGGTAGAGGTGAAAATGTGCCATGAGGTCGAAAACAGCTTCTTTGGAAGATAAATTAAGCTTGAGCCTGTATTTGTACATTCTGTTTTTTTTTTCACTGTAGGTATGAGACCTGGACTTTTGATTTATTCAGGGCTGATGCTGATTATGAACATTCAAGAAGGTTAATAACTGATATTTTGAACTGAAGCACATTGGCTGTAAGAATGAAAGTCTTTCCTAATTTTACAGTAATGCTGTGTTCAATTTACCTTGGAAGTTGAAAGGCAGAGTCATTACTAACATTGTACCTGACAAAAACTCACATTGTGATTTTTTTTTTTACCCCTGCGATATGAAAAAATACTCAGACTATACAACAGCTATGTGGTGCCGACAGAAATGGTCAAACAGATTAACGGTAGAAATTTGATAGGATTTGGGAAAAATGTTTAATTTTACAGAGAAGACCTGAATTTGTGTGATCTCAGGGCTCTGTTTGCACTGGTTTCACTGGTGTGCCTAATTTTTTTTCTTTTTTTTTCTTATTTCTTCTCAAAAGTTAGTTGCACACAATATTTTTTATCCTCATTTCATTTCACACCGCAGTTTTACCTGTTCACTTTTTTTCTTTTTTTAATTGTTGTCCATACAAACAATATTGATTTGTAAATGATTAAACAACAATTTTGATAGCATCTTGTGTCGTTGTCTCCTGCTTATCCGGGTCCGGGTCGCAAGGGCAGCAGCCTCAGCAAGTCAGCCCAGATTTCCCTCACCCCAGCTACCTCAGCCAGCTCCTCCAGGGGAATCCCGAGGCGCTCCCCGGCCAGCCGAAAAATATAATCCCTCCAGTGTGTCCTGGGTTGGCCCTGAGGTCTCTTCCAGGTTGCACATATCCAGAACACCGAAGCAAGTGTATGTGTTGACAACTAATTAGAACCTTATTAGAACATACTCTTGGCTGTCGTGCACGACTATGTGCAACCTGAACCATACTCATCTGTATGAACTGGCATGCACATAGTACCGTCTCTTGAGTGAGTCCGGACTTATAGAGTTGCGGACATTTTTTGCCCTCAAGGGCAAATTTATTTTGTTTTTGTCGCACTTTTGACACCTTAGGTCGCATGTGTGACCAAATTGCAATACAACAAAAACAATATATTGTGCAGCTTTAATGACAATGTCCCAGTACAAAGGACCAGGAGCTTCCTGTACAAAGGATACATATGCCTCAAAACTCTTTCCACGCTCACAATCAGATGTACAGAGTGAAATGACTGTGGAAATGTATCATCCTCCAGACATTAACTCCATAGTTGGTTTGGAACATTTAGCGACACTTAAGTGATACTGGGAAATTGTTAATAATGTGAAAAATCTAATTCCTCCCTGTTATGTGCACATCTGAGATACCCCCCAACCTTTATTCTGAGTTAAACAGGAATAAAAACTATCATGTAAACAAGCCCCACATGAACTTTACACTCAACCCTATGAAGTGAACTCCATACTCACCATCATCATTCACCTGAAAGAACTGAGCTTCACATTCACCTTTGATGTCATAATTTCATTGTGCAAAGAGGGGAATTCACCTGCAGGCCCTGTTTATATTAGTTTTCATATTTAAATGAGAGCATGAAGAGGTAGGAGAATGGTTCTTCAACATATGCAGTCAATTCCATGCTGATTGGGATGTACAAATGAAATGTGCTTGGATTCAGGAGATGCACACAATTCTTTACATCTGGATTTTTTTTTTTTTTTTTGGGGTGTGTGTAACAGATTTTCTAGAATTGGCCATGTGCCAGGTTTCATTATGAAATCCACACATGCCTTTGTACATGAGGCCACAGGACATGAGCTTCAAAATTAAGCCAGTGTGGAAGTATTTTAAATATCACAATTATTGTGATCAAAATGAGCATGGTTATTATTATCACAATATTGTTGAATTGTGCTCAAACTACTCATAAAGTACTGCTAAAGACTGAACTAATTCATCCAAGTTTTACTTAAAAAATGTGTAACTGCACTGTGTGCCAATTGTAGAGCAGAACAAAGAATAGACTCGATCAGAGGTCTTCAACCCTGGTCTTCAGGTCCCACTTTCCTGCATGTTTTAGATGTCACCCTGCTCCAACACATCTGATTCAAATAATCAGCTGGTTATCAAGCTCTGCTGAAGCCTGATAATGACCCACTGCTTTGAATCAGGTGTGTTGGAGCAGGGTTGCATCTAAAAAGGACAGTGGGCTCCAAAGACCAGGGTTAAGGACCCCTGGACTAGATCAAGACTACATCCAGTCTTACAGATTTGAGTACTGGTACAGAAACATTTTCATGTACCTTATCTGGAAATTAAAGGCAGAGCAACACTAACCTATTCATGTGAAGTCTTACCCCCTTTTAAAGACTTTTTCCCCTGCATTTTCTGCAGCCACATTGTCCATCTTCAATTAGTTGCCCTTCAGCAGCCTTTAAAGATCCCAAATAGAGTCTTTGCGGGACACACTTTCCAGTCCCGCTCCTGCATTGTGCAGTCCCACTCCTGCCCGCTCCTCCATAGAATTATGATTTTAGTTGAAATGTGGTGTACAGAAGACCATTTGCCAGGTGTTGCTCGGGGCTTGAGTCCTTCTGATCGAGACTCAGTTCAGCTTGTGGATGCCGTAATGGCCCCCATCATGCCAGTGGTCAGGTCTTCTTGGTGTTGGGTTGTTTGGGAATGCAGCAGTGGGTGGTAAACTAAGGCAAAATACGGCAGGAGACTGATAGTCAACAAGTAACGTAACTTAAGGGAGTCCATCACAGTCTGTCCGAGGGATTCAACCTCGGCGAGTCACAGGGTCCTGCTCGTTGCTGGGAGGATGCCCTCTCCCCCTGCAGTGAGGTTTTAAAATTTTTCTCACGCTGCAATGCTTTGTATTGGATCCCGCAGGTCCCGTGGGACTAGAGGGCTCTAATCCAAAATATGTCCAGGTTTCTGCCTTTGTCCTTTTAGTGGTAAAAATCTCTGGAGCACTGTCCTACACTGTACCCAAGATTCTACCTGGATGCTATCATAAGGCTGCAGTGCCTCCTTGGAATTTTCCAACCCTCTACCACTGTGCTGCAAACTCTCATGAGTGCTGTCACCTCACAAGCATCATCACACACAACACGACTTTTTAACAGCATCTTCCCTGCCACAGTTAGACTGTTGGCCAGTATTAAATAAGAGGGCAAGTGCAATATGTTGTGTGTGTACATGTACTACTGTACATGTCCACCTCTTCATTCTTGCAGTGGATTTTAATTTTAATTTATTTGGTTGTATTTATTTTTTATTTATAATTGTATTTATTATCTCTTAGCTGTTTTATATAGTTCTATATTTGTCTTGTGTTCTTCTTTTTATGTGATTTGACTCTGGATGCAACCGCACAAGAATGTGTCCTGCACAAATGGCAAATAAATGTTTGTCTTTCTTATCTTATCTTACAATTTTTCAAAGCATGAGACTCGCATGTCATTGGTAAGTTAACTATGACATTAAGAAATAAAGCTGTCATTTGTGAAAATAGTGACAATATGCCAGCATTTAAAAGGCAATTTTCCATAAACAATTGTAGCTCCACTTCTTTGCTCTCTCCAGCGTTTCATTAGGGTGTATAGGGCATATAGGACAACTGTTGGTAGAGCACGTCATCCAATGACGGGTCGGCGGTTTTCATCCCAGCTCTGGCTGTCCACATGTCGTGTGTGTGTCCGTGTGTGTGTGTGTCCGTGTGTGTGTGTCCCATGTAAAGCGCATTGGGTACCATGAAAGTGGAGAAGCACGAGAAAAGTGCAGTCCATTTAGATGGTTGGTGCAGACCGCTGCTCGCAGAAGTGAAATAGGGGGGTGGGGACTGATCCGCGCTCTACAAGTGCTTTTCTACTTTCAATTAAAAAATGGCAATACCAACTGTTGGGAATTTTAACATGGTTTAACACAGATAATGGTTACAGTCCTAATATCAGATTTGAAAAGTTCAGAAACCAGTTAGTGATTTTATGTTCCAACAGCAGTATTATGAGGTATTTTACTGATGCTAACATAGTATTGTTTTATCCACAGATTTTCCTCAGTATTGTTTGTATGACTGATTTAATAAGGGACATGCAAAATCTTTTATTTTGAATACACACTTGAGAGTTGAAATTTGGAGCTGGATCTTGGAAGTCCAACACAGACCTTTAGAACACTTTGACAAATGTCATTCCATCAAAATGTAGTATTTTTTTTATATCCAGAGCAAATGACGTTTGACCAATGACTTGGTCCCATTTTATATCATTATTTATCCTACAGACGTCTGTCCATGATTCATGTAAATTTCTCCTTGGAGATCAATAAAGTATCTATCTATCTATCTATCTATCTATCTATCTATCTATCTATCTATCTATCTATCTATCTATCTATCTATCTATCTATCTATCTATCTATCTATCTATCTATCTATCTATCTATCTATCTATCTATCTATCTATCTATCTATCTATCTATCTATCTATCTATCTATCTATCTATCTATCTATCTATCTATCTATCTATCTCTCTTTCTCTCTTTCTCTCTTTCTCTCTTTCTCTTTCTCTTTCTCTTTCTCTCTCTCTCTCTCTCTCTCTCTTTCTCTCTCTCTTTCTCTCTCTCTTTCTCTCTCTCTTTCTCTCTCTCTTTCTCTCTCTTTCTCTCTCTCTTTCTCTCTCTCTCTTTCTCTCTCTCTCTCTCTCTCTCTCTCATATATACCGTAATTTCCGGACTATAGAGCGCACCTGATTATTAGCCGCACCCACCTCATTCTAAGAGGAAAACCGATTTTGTACATACACAAGCCGCACATGTATATAAGCCGCATGTGCCCACATTAAAACATGTAACACAAACACAAAATTAACCCAAACCCGACTTCAAGTCCCGCGAATGAAACTAAATGTCCTTCATTAACCCTTGTGCGGTCCTTCGTAAAAGGCACACTGGCTGTGTCCTACAATCGGGTCTTAAAAACCCAGATTCCAAAGTTCAGTTCCATAGACTCATCACCCCACCCCCCAAGGATATATTACTGTTTTCAGTAGTAAGCAATGGCATCCTACAGTACGTATAAAAAGGTACATTTGTGAACCACCGGCTCTCTTTGACCCGAAGGACCGCACAAGGGTTAAAGTCCACAGTCCAAAAATCACAGCCGGAAAAATGAACGGAAAATGATACTTAAGGTTTGATGCAGACCTGCAGAGTCCGGGTCCCGTTGAAAGTAATCCAAGGAAAAAAAAGTGTATATTTCCAAAGGTAAGGGAGGGGAAAAATGTCCGCCTGCATCCACAAACAGGTGGCTGGTCGCCGCCTCGCCTCATCTATTGCAGAGTCAGCGATAACTTTCTCTTTCGCAGAGAGTTCAGGTCAAACTCCTCCGTGCCAACGTGCAAAAACAATCCACAGGGTCTGGTCGAGCCTCTGTCTTCTTTCACACACCGCCGCGGGCTTTTCTTTAAGCAACTTTTTACCCCCTGTACACCTGTCCGTCACCTTTACCGCTCCCACTTAAACCCGTCACCCTGCGTTTGTTCCGCCCCTCCTTTTTCATTCAGTCTTCCTCGACGCATATATTCCACCGGTCTAAATCTTACCTTTTCTACTCGAGCGCCTCTGGCGGCCGTTAGGAAAATTACATAAATTGGCCGCGTCACTGAAAAAGCCGCAAGGTTGAAAGATTAGGAAAAAAGTAGCGGCTTGTAATCCGGAATTTACGGTAATTCATTAAGCTGGTCCAAAATCTGGTCCACCAACACAAATAGGACAAATAAATATTTCAATTATATTTGACAAATATTTTTTGTAGTCATATTGAAATTGAAAACTAATAGATAAAATATTTTAATCTGTTAATATTGATAGCCTGGTCTTTACTAAGTTAATTTTAATATGTATTTGATCGGATATATTGGACACCTTGTTTGAATGTTGAATTAATGTTTTTTTTGTTTTTTTTTACAGTATCAACAATAAATTACAGCAACCAGAAGCTGCATCTGGAGTGCTGGAGTATGCCATGAAGCATTTTGGAGAGCTAGTAAGTGCTCATTACTTGTTAAATCTTGTCTAAATGGTTATTTGTGGTATATTCAACATCATACCTACTGTCACCTTTATTTATAAATCATTTTAAAAAACAACACAGTTAGCCAGACATAAAATCAATGAAATATGAATGAAATGAATGAAAATAAAAAGCCAAGCCCTCACAGCCAAAGAGGGAAAACATATGTTTTAAGATAGGTTTTAAAAGTCAGCTGTCCGGATTTGTAAAGATAATTCATTCCACAGTTTGGGGGCAGCAAATGCAAAAGCCCCATCACCTCAAACAATTTGGAAATGACCCTGTTTTGTTTGGCTTCAGGTCAAAGTTTAGCAGCAGCATTTTAAACCAGCTGCAGTTAAGTAAGTGCCTAAAAGTGCCAAAGTTAGATAATTAAATACATTTTTAAATAATTAAATATATTATTAATTGAAAGTGGAATGAAATACATAATTGGTAAAATTAAATACATAATTGGTAAAATTGGTGTTTTCAATTCATTAAAATACCAATTAATTTTAGGTAAAAAACATTATTATTTTACTAATTAATTATTTTAAGGTCCTTGTGTTGCAGTTAGTCATGAAATTATGTCAACCTTGCCCACCAAAGCAGGTCTTAACACCTGATTTTTTTCCAGTACACATCAAGGCCTGGTCCACATGGTAACGCTTTTGAGTGTATCCAATAAAGTTTGTTATCGATTCGGCCTTGTGTCCACATGGTACCAGCGTTTTGGGTACCCCAAAACAATATCTTTTGAGAAAGGGTCCAGAGTGGAAAGATCTGGCAACGGCAGATTTGTTGACACCTAGCATCTATGTCACAACCACATGACCAGAACAAATAGCAGCTTCACGCACAACATTCGTTCGTAAACAAGACAGCGACTATCATGGTGGACACCAGAGTAGCGGTAGGAGTTAGTTTTTGGTATAAACTTAGCAGTCACTGTAACGTTTATAGCAACAAGATGAGCCGCATGTGATGCCTACACATGCCTTCCTGTAGGCACTTTCCCACAGAATAGCTCTTGGAACTACTATTTAGTTCCAAGGGAGCCTTTGAGTTTGCATTCCGACAGGGCAGTAGGAACCATGGGAGGGGCCTATGTGACGCTAATGTCTGCGGCAGTGACATACTCTTTAAGCATTAAATTCAAGAATCATACAAGGAATTAGAATACAGCGCTAATATATACAAGAATAGTATATTGAATAGTAATCATTTTCACATGTACAATTATACTGGTTTACAAGTCCAAATTCATTGTATACATATGGAATAACACACCATCATATATATTAAAAACATGAGCTAACCAGCACTAAAGTAATTTGTTTTCTGATTAATTTTATTAAAGTATGTAAGATTTAACACATTTAATGTCTGAAGCAAATATTTCCTAAAAAGTTTTAGAGCAGTGTTATCAGGATAGCAGGACATACCGCTGTGCACCTTTCCGTGACCCATTTTCAGCTCAGCATAGCAATACTGAGCTACATTACATTCAATCTTATCTTCTCTTTATGAAAATACCTTAACATGTGGTTGGGGTTCTTTTGAAACACGTGTCCTAAGAACGCCCTCTTCGTAATGCAAAGAGCATGTGGAAAAACCATCTGTTACACGGATCAGTAGTTCAGGAGAAGGTGCAGAATTGTGGACATTTTTGTCACAGGATTCACAGGATGTTGGGATTTTCTTACATAATTCAACACCTTTAACTTGTCTCAAAGACTGACCAGGACTTGTCATCTGTCTTGGATCTGTCTCTAGTTTCATGACAGCAGTTGTGATTTTTAAACCTCCCTCCCCCTCTGAGGCAGGGTTATAACCAGAATTTATGTCCATCCCATTACTCGTTGATGGCCGACTTTAAACTTATTCTTTACAAAGTCTTTAATATTTAAATTTCAAAGTTTTTCATCCAATTTCTCCAACAACATTGATATAAATTTTTCCAAATTTCACACACATGCTCTTTATGTGTGTGTGTCTCTCTCAATTTTAGCATTTTCTTTAATACATTTTTGAGGTTTTTAAAAAGATTGAATATTATCTAGGTTTACATGATGTCTTGTAATTCCTGTCAGTGGGATGGGAGACCTAGACCAACTTATAAATGTTAATATTATTTATTTATGAACAAATTAAGTTTGTGTCCTTGTCTCTTTCTATGGTTGAAATGTACCTGGCTGATTGGCATCGACATACGTGTGGGGTGGGGTGGGGGGCTTGTTTCCATGAGACTTATTGTTCCTGTTTAATCCAGAATAAAGGCTAATTCATCTTTCAGATGACCATGGAAACACCTAATTCCAGTTGAAGACGACTATTCTGAATTAAACTTAATTCTGAATTCTGAGTTCGTCTGAGTTCCTCTGACATGGAAACAACTAATTCCACTTTAACTTTATTCCTGTCATTCTGCACATGCACACATTTCTGTCATGACCTCTGCTCCAGTGACCTTTCCCCCAGTACTCTCCCCACTCACCTGGCCCCGCACTGCGCAGCTGCAAGCCGTTCCTCATCTGTAGCTATATAAGCAGTAAGGCTTGCAGTTGCCAGTGTAGGACCATTCATCAATTTCACCTCCATAACCCGGACACTTTCACCATTTCCTCAGTCACCATAACCCGGACCTTCATCATCACCACAGACTCTGGCCGTTTGTTCCCAGGTTTTGGTTTGGTTTTGTCTCTGTCTTGTCTTTATGTTTCTTAGTTTTGTTATTAAATTATTTTTCCCTTCAGCACTGTGCAATGGAGTCCTCCTTCACCTCACCCTGATCCTGACAATTTCACATTGATGTTGCACATATTCCGTGCTGCCAGCATTAGTATGTTGATTCAGTTGAGCCACTATTTCATAATTATTACAAAAATAATTACAATAAAAGAATTGATGCAAAAATTGCATGTAGTGTCTGAAACAGAAGCAAAACAAGAACCAGAAATGATTGTTTTCTTCTGGTAGACATCCTGATTTTAAGTGGCTGTTTTGTCCAATCAGAACTCTATGTACCTCCAGTTCTGAAAGCTGAATTAATTAGAGCTACAGCTCTAGTTCCCACAGCTTTTTCCCACAAAAACCTTTATTTGGAATGAACACTTCCATGTAAACATGAAGGAAATAGCTTTAATTTAAAATGTTATACAGAATAAATTGAATTAAAAAACATCATGTAAACATAGCCATGGTGGAGAGTGTATGTGTATGAAAAGGTGAAAACAGATGAATGGGTCTAGTTGTTGGCAGGGTGGAGGTTAGGGGTTATGTGTGTTTATGGAGAGAGAGCCCAGGAATATCTTCAGGTCAGACATGGGGAGAAGCCAGGAGAGTTTGAAGAAAGAGAAACTTAACGGCCTGCTCCACGGATCCAATGCAGGGCATGTGAACAGTGCTGTGTGCGCAAATATGGTCAGACATTTTCAATTCAAAGGCCAGAGTGGCATTTTTGTTTTGCCCCCGTTCACTCCGATATACTCTCACCATACGTCAAGGACACTGCACTGCTAATAGAGACAATACATATGTGTTTTACTGATCACAACATTAAATCAAAATGCAGTATTCCTTGGGCCTAAGTTGATGGAAAAAATGTCAGAAAATCCTTTCTCTTGAAAATGTGAGTGAGTGTGGAGCAATGTCACCAGAGCGACATGACAATAAAGGCCAGCGGTGAGCGGGTTTTGAGCAGAGCTGTCAGGTGCAGCTTTGAGCCATATACCAAGTAGAGAACACCCACATACACGACCGTTCAAAAGTTTGGGGTCACCCAAACAATTTTGTGTTTTCCATGAAAAGTCACACTTATTCACCACCATACGTTGTGAAATGAGTAGAAAATAGAGTCAATACATTGACAAGGTTAGAAATAATGATTTGTATTTGAAATAAGATTTTACATCAAACTTTGCTTTCCTCAAAGAATCCTCCATTTGCAGCAATTACAGCATTGCAGACCTTTGGCATTCTAGCTGTTAATTTGTTGAGGTAATCTGGATAAATTGCACCCCACCCTTCCAGAAGCAGCTCCCACAAGTTGGATTGGTTGGATGGGCACTTCTTGCGTACCATACGGTCAAGCTGCTCCCACAACAGCTCAATGGGGTTCAGATCTGGTAACTGCGCTGGCCACTCCATCGCCGATAGAATACGAGCTTCCTGCTTCTGCTCTAAATAGTTCTTGCACAATTTGGAGGTGTGTTTAAGGTCATTGTCCTGTTGTAGGGTGAAATTGGCTCCAATCAAGCGCTGTCCACTGGGTATGGCATGGCGTTGCAAAATGGAGTGATAGCCTTCTTTATTCAGAATCTCTTTTACCCTGTACAAATCTCCCACCTTACCAGTACCAAAGCAACCCCAGACCATCACATTACCTCCACCATGCTTAACATATGGCGTCAGGCATTCTTCCAGCATCTTTTCATTTGTTCTGCGTCTCACAAACATTCTTCTTTGTGATCCAAACACCTCAGACTTAGATTCGTCCATCCACAACACTTTTTTCCAGTCTTCCTCTGTCCAATGTCTGTGTTCTTTTGCCCATCTTAATCTTTTGTTTTATTGGCCAGTCTCAGATATGGCTTTTTCTTTGCCACTCTGCGTCATGACCTCCGCTCTGGTGACCTTTTCCCCAGTCATCTGCATATTCACCTGGCCCCGCACTGCGCAGCTGCAAGCCATTTCTCGTCTGCAACTATATAAGCAGTGAGGCTTGCAGTTGCCAGTGCGGGACCATTCAACAATGTCACCTCCATAACCTGGACACTTTCACCATCTTCTCAGCAGGGCTCTACAGTGCGTCCATTTCACTCGCATTTGCGAGCCAATATTTCATCATGCGAACGAGGAAAACAAAACAGTCGCACATGTGCGAGGGCTTCTTGCAGCACACTATAGGGTTGTCAAAAAAATCGATTTTAGATACTAAATCAATATTGACCCTTGGTATCTAATTAGATACTAAGTTGCTGGAAAATCGATATTTGTTTTTATGGCGCGTCGCTGCTTTTTTGTAGCGGGTAGCGTTAAGAATTCTAAACAGGCATCAACGCGGTCAGCTCTGGCACAGCCGTAATGCCGGCGTGTAAGTGAAAGTCTCTTTTTTTCTCCAGCTGCCTCTGACAGCACACGGGATGACGCCAGGGCGACCACAGACCTATACACTATTCCTATAGGTCTGTGATTGCGACCATCCGATGCAACTTTGCTTTTAAAGGCCTCGATATAGTCGAACGTCTTTGCGCGCGGGCGGCAGCCAGGCGGTAGCGCATAGTATCACGTTACCACCACGGAGGCTACCGTGAGCATGTCAGCCTATCATTTTTGAGGTGCGCGCTGCTCGTCCCGTATGGCAAGCCAAAGTGTTCACATAGCCACGTGTTGTCTTTATTATATCACGCGTTACAGAACGCGTTCTAGCACGCGCACTGGCGCGCTATCAAGCGTTACAGGACGCGTTCTGGTACGCGCGCTGGTGCCCGCAATGGCACGCGTTCCATAACGTGTGAGAGAACGCGTGCTATATGGTAATGATCTTCTCCCACTGATCTTCTCCGCCAATTAATTTGTAGTGCTTCCAGCCAATTACTGGCCAACACAACGAGTCCAGAATAGCTGAGCACTTCACAAACGAAGTGCATTCACTCAATGTTTAATTTTTGCTAAATATTTTTGACTTTCCCTTCATCAATCTACTTTATTTAACTTGTTCAACTTTAGTGTCTATTCTTACGGGTTTGTTTATTGTATTTTAATTCTTATTTTGTTGTGCTCATCTAACACATGAGCTGGCTGTAGGTTTAGTTAAAAAATTCAGACAAATTCAAGTGTTTTTTAACTGTTACTGAGAATTTAGTTCATGGAACTGATGTACAGGTGTCGAAAAGCAAGTGATTAAGAAAAAGAAAAAGCCCAAACTAAAACTACTGGAACCAAATTACAACACTATTTATTCCTTTTTTTTTTTTTTTTTTTTTTTTTTTTTACTTCATTTTGGGTTTGGTGGGTTTTTGTTTTTTGTCCTTTTTTCCACGTTATTTCTTATTTTGTGAATATATATATTAGTTTGTGTTGCTTATTTTTCTGTTTTTTTATTTTATTATTTTTCTTTAATTGTGTTCTGTAAGTGTCTTACTTTGTTCATGTTACATATTATTTTGTTGGTTTATTCATTTTTGTTCATTTTACTGATCACTTTGACTGTTTTTTGTTCATTGTGTTGCTTATTTTCTCTTATTTTATTTTTTACTGTGTCTCAGTCTCAGGAGTTAAAGGGTTAATCATTCTAAAATGTATCTAATAACAAGGCAGCCAATACAACGTTCTAAAATGTATCAAAGGACAAAGCATCCCATAATACAAAGTTATGTTATGGTCTGCTCTAAATTAACACAAATGACAGCAGTCATTCAAGAATGTTGGTATCTGTGCATAAGTACTGCACTGTAAATAAATAAACATTTAAAACTAAAACCGACTTGTGCCCCTATTTTTTTTGTGTGCTCCTAAATTTTTTAACTTAGGGGCACGTGTGCTCCTGGAAAAAAAAGTTAGTGTAGAGCCCTGCTTCTCAGTCACCATAACCTGGATCTTCATCATCACCACGGACTCTGGCCGTTTGTTCCCAGGTTTTGGTTTGGTTTTGCCTCTGTCTTGTCTTTATGTTTCTTAGTTTTGTTATTAAATTATTTTTCCCTTCAGCACTGTGCAATGGAGTCCTCCTTCACCTCACCCCGATCCTGACACTCTGCCCTGAAGCCCAGAGTCCCGCAGCCGCCACTTCACTGTAGATGTTGACACTGGTATTTTGCGGGTACTATTTAATGAAGATGCCAGTTGGGGACCTGTGAGGCATCTGTTTCTCAAACTAGAGACTCTAATGAACTTATCTTCTTGCACAGTTCTGCAACGCGGCCTCCCATTTCTTTTTCTACTCTGGTTAGAGCCTGTTTGTGCTGTCCTCTGAAGGGAGTAGTACACACCGTTGAAGGAAATCTTCAATTTCTTAGCAATTTCTCGCATGGAATAGCCTTCATTTCGAAGAACAAGAATAGACTGTCGAGTTTCAGATGAAAGTTCTCTTTTTCTGGCTATTTTGAGCGTTGAATTGACCCCACAAATGTAATGCTCCAGAAACTCTATCTGCTCAAAGGAAGATCAGTTTTGTAGCTTCTGTAACAAGCTAAACTGTTTTCAGATGTGTGAACATGATTGCACAAGGGTTTTTTAATCATCAATTAGCCTTCTGAGCCAATGAGCAAACACATTTCACCATTAGAACACTGGAGTGATAGTGGCTGGAAATAGGCCTCTATACACCTATGTAAATATTGCACCAAAAACCAGACATTTGCAGCTAGAATAGTCATTTACCACATTAGCAATGTATAGAGTGTATTTCTTTAAAGTTAAGACATTTCAATGTGACCCCAAACTTTTGAACGGTAGTGTAAGTGGGGAGTAGGAACTAGAGCTTTGACCTTTGCCCAAAAATCATATTTGAATTTCATTTGGAAATTAATGTAGATATTCCAATAATATTCAAATATTTATTAATTATATTACTTTGAAAATTCTTACCTAATCCCGGCATCAAAATTAAATATTGTATACAGTCAACCAGGGGGCAGTGTTCAGTCAAATATGTCAAATATGCTGGTATGTTTACAACCATTACTGATGAAACATGCACTGTCTGGGTAATGAACATTATTACTGGGTGACACTTTTAACGTTACATGAGCACGACATCATCTGTTGTCTTGTTTTGTGTGAAAAGCCGTTCCCTGGTTTTCTCGGTTGCTTGTACCGATGAAAGCCAATTCACAATTCACATATTTCCTCAGATGTAAAAAAAAAAAGAAAAACCTGCGACCTGAACTGAAAATGTTTACAACCACATAGTGTTGTTATTTAAAAAGGTACTATACTGCGTTTGAAAAGTACAGATACTTGCAACAACGCAGCAAACTCAGCATGTAACATTGTTATAACTAGGATACAACTGAGTGGAACAGGATCCAATCCTACCCTCACTGACAAGCAAGGAGCAAGAGTGCAATATGGAAGTATTTTGGTTTTACCATAAATGAGGAAGGAGAAATCACAAATACAGAGGAACTACTCAGCAGTGTTTTAAAACATGCCTGGTGAAGGGTGGAAACACTTCCAAACTGCCAAACACTGACAACCAAAACCAAACCTTCATGCTGAGTTCAGGGAACGACAGGTAGGATAACCTATTAATTCAGATTTTTTTCCCTAAAATTCCAGGAAATTAAGTTTAACATATCTTTGGGTAGTGAGCAAGTCATGTCGGGCCAAAAAAAAAACAATCAAAAAACGCCTTCAATAGTGGAGAATGTGACGTGTAGGCTAGCCGGTTGCTCACTACTGTAGTTACAATAGTTCAAAGTGCTTCGTACAGCACACGCACTTAAAAGTTCGTGCAGTTTGTGACACTCACTCAAAGATGAACAATGGACCTTTTTCACAACTTCCGCATTTCACACCAGAAATACGTAAGCGGAGCATAACCCTACTTCTGCACTGGCAAAAGTTAAATGGCAAAGATGACAGAAATGACCAAAAATTATTGTAACATACCAGGGTGTTCTTATAATGCCTAGAAGCAGTCATATATTTAAGTTGAATTAGCGATAGAGCTGCAACTGCAGCCAGTGAACACTAGTTACTGCAACAGCAGTAAGTGACAGAAAATGTATGCACAGTGATCAAACCTGTAGTTTGTGAGGCTGCTCTTTTTTTCTTTGCAATGGATAGCATCTAGCACTCACAAAAACCTGCCTGTCTAGTACATACATTATGACAAGCAAACACCAACATAAACAGACACTGCCAGAGAAAAATTTTAACAGATTATGATAGCATTCGGTTAACAGTATACAACCGAGATGTTGACTGGAACCATAGACAGAACAAATTGAAAATAGTGAAATGGTACATGTCCTCTATACCCACGGTTCTCAAACTGGGGTCTGCGGACCCCTAGGGGGACGTGGCACATGTCCAGTAGGTACGCAAAATTATTCACGGTTTTGTTTTTTTTTGCTGTTTTATTTTGAAATGCGGAAGTTTTATTTTGTAGCGAGCGGGCAGAAGTAACAGCGCTGTTTGACGCCAGCTGACTAAATTGAGACGGAGCGAGGCACAGGCTATTTTTAGCCACCCTGCAGCGAACATGGATCGATTTTTGTGTCCGCCAAGTTCCTCAAGAAGTGGTAAAGGAAATGACAATGAAAATGACAATGACAAAAGCAAACGCCCTAACCCTAAAAAGAGAAAGTACATTGATAGTTATATTGAGTTTGCCAAGCTCATCCCTCTCATTAAGTCTCTGTCTGTCTGTCTGTCTCACACACACACGGATTTGTGTGTCTTTTGTTCCGTTTTTTATTTTAAAATTATTTAAAATTTTTGTTTCTGAAGTGCTCATTTATATTATAATACCTGAAAATTTCGCTGGTTTGCACAAAAGCACTATTAAAAAAAGTTATCATTGTTTCATAATAATCATTGTTGAAGTGGTTTTTTATCATTTTCAGTATCGCGAGGATGAGGGGGGACATGGAAAAATTTCACCCCTCCAAGGGGGACCTGGGCCAAAAAACTTTGAGAACCCCTGCTCTATACTATCCATACGTAACCCTAGAACCGTAGCCCTAGGTATCAGTGGACATACTAATGATTTGTGGTTGTAGTTATCAGTTTTTAGCACTGATCTCTCCCAATGATCTCTCCTTACTTTGATACTTAAATACTCTGACATATTTCTGCTTATTGTGAAAAAGGTCCATAGTTTTTCAAAAAAGAAATTCAGTGATGAATTTGCGAACGTTCCTGCATGGAGCAGCTGCTGCAGCTGTCTCTCTCTCTCTCTCTCTCTCTCTCTCTCTCTCTCTCTCTCTCTCTCTCTCTCTCTCTCTCTCTCTGTCTCTCTCTCTCACTCTCTCTCTGTCTCTCTCCGTCTCTCTCTCTCACTCTCTCTCTGTCTCTCTCTCTCACTCTCTCTCTCTTTTTTTTGTGTGCTGCTGCATGGAGACACATAGAGTCAAGTCTAGTTTTTTTGTTTGTTTTTTTTTTGGGGGGGGGGTTCCATACCACGTCGGTTAAATAAAGTTAAGCAGAGTTAAATGAAGCAAAAAACTCAGAAAATACCAGAAAACGACACACTATAAGGGAGACACACTCAAACAAAATACAAATATACAAAAAGCATAATTACAGTATATACATATATACAGGGGGAAAATGTACGGGTTTTTTTTTTATATTGGCTAATTCAAATCATATTATGAGTCCAAAGGCTTCACTTATCTGCAGAGGTTTGATTGCCTTTTTTTTAAAAGTCCTTTTCATGGATCAAAATAATGTCCAATTTCCATTTTAAATAGTTGATTTAGTGATGCTCTAACATTCCATTTTGATGTATGTACATGATATTTTTTAAAATAATAACAGATTCAATACAAACATTTCTTTACTTTCCGATTCTTGTTCAACATAAAGCACGGTGTTTTTAATATTTAGGCATATACTGATTCTCATTTGATCTTTAACAAAAGTGTCCATGCTCTCACTGCTCTGGTTTTTATTCATTTTATTTGACTGTTGTTAAAATTACTTAGTGTTAAGATTTTCCTTTAATTAAGTCAGTGATGACATTTTATTCGTTCTCTTTTTATTTGAAACAGTATTGAAATACATGTTGGTACCGGTACCATTGATATTGTGAAAACACTACAAATGCATTCACAAAAGTAAAATAAATAAGCCTAATGATACCACATACAGGTTTGAATATTAAGAGCTGCCTAATATTCATTTGAATGTCTCTTTTTTTCTAACATTCGAATTATATGTCTAATTAATCATAACTAATCATTCTAAGTCAAGGACCTAGCGGGAA
Source organism: Siphamia tubifer (assembly GCA_020466265.1). Lineage (NCBI taxonomy): Eukaryota > Metazoa > Chordata > Actinopteri > Kurtiformes > Apogonidae > Siphamia > Siphamia tubifer. The sequence goes on from CM035789.1 coordinate 36,547,447, forward strand.
CTGCTTGGTGCTCAGCTCTGTTCACATGCTCTGCAATCCAATGCCTCTTTCAGAGAGTCCAAGTTCCACACCAGTCCATTTTCAGATTCTTCATTTAAGGTTACATTCACTTTTAATAATTATTTTCCTTTTGTATCTCACTCCTCTTGGTGTTCTGAATTCCTTTCAGTCTCTCCTTTGTTTGAATTTCCCTCCACACACAGCTCAGGTCTCAGGTGGGGCTTATTTATAACTTCCCCTCCACCTTCTTACCAGTGATGTATGTTCGTCATTACCTGCTTCCTGCTACAAAGTTAAACTTTAATCTTAATTTGGGGATTTCCATTGATTTGTGTTTTATTGAAGTGTCTTAGTTAACAAGTATTTGTCACCTTCATTACATGAAGTACAAAAACTTAGTTTGTTGAAATTATGCCAGCTGCTGTGACGGTCTTTTAATTTTTTTTCTTTTTACCCATTTCCCTACAAGAGCTCACCCCGCTGACACTATTGAAACACTGATAAAAGAGTAGACATTCGATGGAAAGCATCAGATACTTGTCACTGACATACTGTAAGAGGAAAGCTGCTACAGTATCTGCATTTCAATCTTTCCCTGTTAACCAAAATCAAACTATTATTTTTGTGTTCTTCTTCTTGCTATTCATTAATCTTAAACAATATTCATTTATTTTTTTGGCTGGCTGCACACAGTTTCTATTTGATTATCGTCATAAACAGATAAATCTGAGATAGATACATCTGTCTCACAGCTGTGTCTATTACAGATAGCACACACATCTTGACCATAAAGTAAAATAAAATCCACAAAGCATAAACAAGAAACAGCTGATTAAGCTGTAAACATTTCACTGATGTTGATACATACGCACATTTTCTATCGTGTATGTGTGAACAAAGTGTTGCCAATTTTCAGAACACTTAAACAACTTTACTATTCATGTATAGTCCATTACTCTCATTGTCACCTTTTTTTTTAATCTAGACCAAAGACAATAGAGCATGTGTCTGTAACTGCTGTATGTATGTTCAGCAGGTATCAAACTGTCTGCCATGTGGTGCACAAAAAGTATTGTTCATTAGATTTGCAACATCTGCTATAGCAATGCAGACTGTGGAAGGTAAAAAACAATGTTAAATCAGGGAGTGAGACTGAAGAATGGTGTTAATGATCTCTGAAAAACACAGAAGAATAACATGCTTCAATTCTCAGAGATTTTATTTGTTTTTCACATGCACAGATTTAACAAAAAACTTTCTAAAGAAAACTGTAGAGCAATGTTATCAGAGCACACCACACACACAATGATTGAAACTGTTCAATGCCTGACTTTGTGTCTTCATGTGTGGGGACTGGAACAGATAAAAAATCACTCATGATTTGAAAAATCCTGAGGTGTGTGCCCCATCTTACCTGGGATGGTCAGGGCTGTCATACACACTGTTTACTTTTGGTTAAATATAGATTCATAATGCAAAGTTAACAACAATCATAAAGAACATGTGATGGCAAGACTTTTGTAATTTTTGGTTATGTAAAGCAAAAATCTAATATATAACAGATCCACATAAATTAGCTAGGGATAATGTATTGCACACGTGGGACTATAGAAAAATATTTCCCTTCAGGGCCCCGTCGGGAAATATTTTTCTGATAGTCACGTGTGTCCAATACATTATCCCGCTTATTCTATGGGTTATTTCTGCTACTACTCTTACCAGACTGGATAAAATAGCCATGACAACATAGCGAATATTTACTTTCAAAGTGGTTGAACTACCTGCGGAGTGATATGGTACCATGAATCTGAAGTGACATAACTCGTTGCCATTGGCAGCGGACGTTAATGGTGGTTATCGAAAAAAATACGCCCTCAGAATGCTGGGAACATCCATTCAAAGTGAATTGGAGCTGTCACAACATTCTAGAGGGCCATAGAATAAAATGGGTTAGCGCTTGTTTGAGTGTACAATACTGATTTAACTGTGTAAAGGAGCATTATATTAAACAGTGCAGTGCTTTAGAGTTGGGTAAGCATGACATTTCCTTGGTGTGCATTCACAAAGCAGTTAAATTTAGTCGAGTCAAACACGTTTTGCTACCCTGTGTGTGTGAACAGTGGGTTTCCTATAGAAATGTTCTTCCCTGCTGCTGTGAACCACATTTCAGTTTCTTCTTTGAGGCACGGTTTAAGTGAAAGAAAAAAGTTTCACTGTGTACTTCCAGGAGTCCTGTTTATGAGGTGACCTTTTGGAAACTTTTATTGTGGGAGGATGCACAGTTTCCTTGTTGCATATACCAGTCAGGTATAAGGAGTGAAACAAAGGTTGTGAGAGATCTATGCATCATTGAGCCCCCCATGAAAGAGCCCAATAAACATTTGATGGCTAATACCTTTTTAAAGTGGGTTTCAGACATTTTGCTGTGCTCTCTGTGTGATCTAACAAAGCCTCATTAGCAGATAAATGCTTGAAACCATGCAATGCGAGAATAACAATTCCCATGGTTTATTCACACCTGATTGCTGTGACATTTTTTTCCTAGGAAATCCAAGCCACCTGGTATGAGAAGCTGCACGAGTGGGAGGATGCCCTGGTAGCCTATGACAAGAAAATAGATATGAACAAAGAAGATCCAGAGCTCATCCTGGGCAGAATGCGCTGCTTAGAAGCCCTGGGAGAATGGTATGTTATGCTCAGTTGTCATATGAACACATGTGGTGACATCAGAGGTGCTGCTATGGAATTTAGGCATCGGGTGTTTGATTCACATACAGTGTCTTCTTATACAAATATTCAGTTGGAGTTTGCAATGTGTTAGTATATATTTTTTGTGATAGGGAGGTTAAATGAAGACACAAATTCCTAGACAGGATGGAAACTTGTGTGCACTTGAGTCATTCTTATTAACAGATCACTTTTAGGGCTGTTAAATGGTTCAAATTTTTAATCAGATTAATCACCTTTCGATTAATCATGAACAAAATACTTTGTCAGTCGACTGTTCTGTTTGTGGGGGCTTTTTACTCAAATTTTCTACAAAAATACACTAAGAAACCCAAAAAAATGCAAAGGAAAAAAACTAAGTAAAGTAAGTAAAGTGCTTTATTTGTCATTATACATGATACAATGAAATTTGTCTTCTGCATATAACCCATTCTTCATGCTGTTTGGGTACTTGTAAGGAACAGTGGGCAGCCACGTACAGTACCTGGCTGGAGGATTTTACCCTAACAAACATATTTTTGGGTGATGGGGGAAACTGGAGCACCTGGAGGAAACCCATCCAGACATGGGGAGAAAAACTACTGTGGCGAACAGCAGCACGGGGAGAGCAGCTACTGTGGCGCCGTCGTCTCTTGTAGATGCTAATGCTAATACTACTTCACATTCACTGCAATGGGTTTACCTACATGTGGGTGATGCTAAAGTCTGTCTGATGTCAGACGGACCAGCATTTTCTGGGTTTTTCTCGCTGTTTTCTGTGAATACAGTATGCAACCAGTGGAGGTGACAAACCACTTTCAAAGGAAGCATGTGTTGGTAACTTGGGGTGACCCATCAGATTCCAAAATGAGCGTGGAAAACTGTTTTTCCCCAGAATGGCACCTTTAAAAAGAAAACTTCTAAAATACAGGGGGAAAAAATAGACAAGCGCTTGGAAAGTGCAGACTTAGCCAAAGTAGACCCCCCCCCCCCCCCTGAAAGACCTGTCATAACCTTGTATTTTATTTCTTGTAATTTTTTTTATCAATGTGAAACACTTTGAGCTATAATACTTGTATGAAAAACTGCTGGACCAATTTCTATGAACATTTCAGGAAAGGGAAAAGATCCCATTAAATTCTGGTAAATGTAGGTCAAAGGTCACCAAAATTGTGTTTTCACAATGATAAGAGATACGGCAAATCAGATCAAATGTGTGCAACGGGGGCGGGGTTTATTGTGCCTGGTACCACTTGTTGTGAAATTTAAAAAAAATTAAGTAAAAGTAGATTAGACTTTTTGTTTCCCTTGGATGGAGCCACTGGGGAAAGGCTAACCAGCTGCCTCTGGCTCTAGCTACTCCTAACATTGTAGTGCAGATGCATATCCCTACTGTTGACCAACTTTGATTGTAACAGATTTCTACAGTTTTTCCTTTTGTGGATGAATTGTGTCATTAAATCTAAGTAAAAGAGCAGTTTGTGTTCTACAGTTTAAACTGTAATGGATGAAGACAGTGTCTGAGGTTAAGTCTTCCATCTCCCACTTGGTATGTGCTTCATATGCATCGGCCGAATGTCCCCAATGAGTTCTGACAGGAGTTGTTTGATGATAGGAGGCAAACGCAGAGAAAACGGCTGTTCCAAGTTGACCCGAGTAATAATATGAGTGGGAAATGCATGGACAGGCATCCAACATGCATTGGTAATCCGAGGCAGTGTCACTATGGTTTAATGCACCACCCCTCCCCCACAGTTTTAAAGAACAATTTTAGGAAAAAATAAGTCACAAGGTGTCTGAGGGAGTCAAATCTGCTCATGACGCTGAACAGATGTTAATTTTCTTATGTAACCTGGTCTCCTCCTTGTGTCAGTGTGTATGGTCAGTGTGATTCATTTGACAAGAAAATTATTTATATACTTTATAATAAAATTATTCAACTGAAAAAGGGTTTTATATTTGTTTGTGCATAGATGGAAAAGATGGGGGATTATTATATAACAGCTGACCAGTTACAAGTCAGAGGAGATCAGGCTGATTGAGGACACATTGTTCTCTGTCAAGGTAAAAACATTTTGGACAATTCTTCACTGTCCTGAGCATCAACTGCTTGGCAAAGTGTAGGCCATGTGCTGTAGCCCTGTGATGAGGATTGTTTTAGTAATGCAAAACAAAAATTATTACAAATAAATGCCAAATAATTAAGGATGTCAAAATTAATGCAGGTGAATCCATCGTCATGATTAATCTGATTAAACATTACAACACAATTAACTCATCTGGAGCTGAATGAGTCTGAACATCTCTGCAAATGCACTTAGTAGTCTTATCAAAATCATTTCACTTCTTCCATTGGCAGTTGGGTATTTTTGTGCTTAATTCAAGATTTTTTTTTTTAGCCTGAATCGTGCTAAAAATCTGTAATGAAGCAAAAGCAATATCTTGAATTAAGCAAAAAAAAAATCTAAGGCACTCAGGTTCTTTCTTTTTTTGTGTTGTACCTGGCAGCTGGAGACAGCCTCACTTCACTGACCACCATATAAATCTACTCCTCTCTTTGTCTCAGTCTCTCTTTCCTTCTATGTCCATGTCCTTTAAGCCCAGTCCAGCATCCTGCCTGTAAAACACATGCACTGGGTTTGATCTCAACCTGGACAGTATTGCACTAATTGTAGTCTATGAGGAATTAGTCTTGGTTGAATACACCTGACCCCAACATTGAACTTTCATCTGTTCGCCAGGATGGCTGGTCATGTCAGCCTGTGGTGGGGCAATGCACACACATCTGTAAGAACAAATGGAGAAATAAATAATGACAGGTGTAATACACAACAAGCTTTATCTCTTTACTGCTTTGTTTTCATCTGCAGCCAGAGCTAATTAAGTTATTGTGGTGAATAAGTCTTTGTGCATATTGTTTGAAGCAGTTAAATGGAAAATGAATTGCAACGTTCTGACACATACACAAGATGATTAAACGATGTATCATAACAGAATCTTTTTCCATTAAGGCTGACTTTATAAAAAGGGTAAAGTTCTTTTGGGAAAGCATTTTAATTATGGTTAGCATGAAATTCAAACAAGAGATGAAAGATGTACTTAAATACAGTAATAAGTTAGATTTTCTTGTCTTGTTGTTTATGGATGCATACGACACACTCTTATTTAGGGAATGTGTATCTTGAACTCCTCCAAAAGCTCTGAAGTCAAAGTGCTCTTTGCTGAAATTCTTTCTGACAGGTTATTTTTTAATTGCACTGCTCTACAATTTTTTAAAAAAGTATCTAGTTCAGACATTTAATGTGCTAAATCATACATAAGATGAATCAGAAAACAAATTACTTTTGTGCTGGTTAACTCATGTTTTTAATATAAATTATATATATGTTATTCCACATATATGGTGTTTACATATATGTAAACACTAGCATATATTTACAAATCAATTACAATGGATTTGTAAATATTCCACTAGATAGAACCTGTTAAGTGAATGTATCATAATGTGCAGACAGTGTTTTGAAGTAGATATGGTAGATCTGAGACCAATATTCCTTTGGACTAAAATCTATTCTCTTGTTCATTCTAAGAATTTCACATTTTGACCCCAGACTTATCTTGGAAACTTGAGCCACCAGAATTTAAGACTTGAGATTTCTTTATCACTAACACAAATGTGGGAACATTTCATTTGTTTTATTCTGGAAGCATTTTACAGTATTGTCTTTATACTCCTTCCGTATGTGATTATGTGCAGAAAAATGGTCACAAATGAGACAAGTCTTTGATTAGCTGTAGTCACTGCTGTGCCACTGATAGGTTAATTGGTTAATCTCAATTGCCCATAGGTGTGAATGTGAGAGTGATTATTAATCTCGCTCAACATTGGTTGGGAGAGGTTATTGTAATCGTGTGTGGGTGTGTGTGGGTGTGTGTGTGTCTGCAGAGACATATCATGCTGTAACTCAGTGAATACTTGAGATATCACCGTGAAATTACACGAGCATATACATATAGCTATTGCGCATCAGTTGCAATGATCCATTTGCGTAAAGGTCAAGGTCACAGTTAACTAAAATGTCAAAATCACATTATTAGTTATAACTCAAAAATGGAGAGTCACAGAACTTTGAGACTGGTACCAAACGATCCAGAATGAAGATTTCTACAATTATCATAATTAGTGTTATCACCTACCACCAATAGTTTTTGAGATCTCTGGAGGTCAAAGGTGACATGTCACAAAATCATCTTCAATAACACTGTTTGTGTGTGTCAAGCATAGACATATCACGCTGTAACTTAATCAGTACTAGGTATACTATCTTAATATTACACACACTGATGCATATATACATATAACACAATTTTCAATATTGCAAAAGGTCAAAATCACATTATTGCTCGAATTCAAGAATGGGTTGTCATAGAAACTCGCGATTAGCACAAAATCGGGCTGAGATTTGGCATTCTCTGATTACTTGTTTGTCTATATAGTATGTTCAGCCCTGAGATGAACTGGCAACTTGTACAGGGTGTACCCTGCCTTCACCCATTGTAACTGAAATAGACCTCCAGCACATCCGGATACTGAAGGGTTAAGTTTGAATACAAACCTGTCTGTGCTCATAAAAGGTTTTTTTGTTTGTTTTAGTTCTTTATATGTTTTAATGTCTGATGGTTAAAAAATGCTAAATATGTTCAAAAATAAAGTTTAAAAAATCAATAGTGTGAAGTCAGAGTGTATTTCTGCAGCCACCCTCAGGCTATGTGATTGTTTTCCAGGGGCCAGCTCCACCAGCAGTGCTGTGAGGAGTGGACACTGGTCAGTGAGGAGACCCAGGCCAAGATGGCTCGCATGGCTGCTGCAGCTGCCTGGGGCCTAGGTAACTATTCCCATTCTTTCATAAATGTAAGAATTTACTCCAGTAACTGGAAGCAGTGGTGAGTGGAGTTTAATTTGATGGAAATCCTCTCTCTGATTTACTCCAGTCGAATTAGAAATTATAACAATGCAAACTTCTGCCAGATCCCTCCTGAATAACTAGATGAGAATGGCAGCCAGACAGAGGTGGTAAAAGTACTCTCATTCTGTACATAGTGTATAGACACATCCTAGGATGCACTCGGACACATCATCAGTGATGTTGTTTCCTGAGATCATTGGGTGTTTCGGGTCTTTGAACATCAGACACCCTCCCTCAGGCATCCGAAGGCAGAAAAAAGGCCAGAAAACTTTAATGTGGTCAACCATCGGTCAAACGGTCATGGGTTAACATCCTGTACTTAAGTAGAAGTACAGCTCCTTGTGTGAAAAAATACTCTGGTAAAAGTAGAAGTCCTGATTTAACTCATTTACTGAAGTAAAAGTAAAAAAAAAAAAGTACAACTTCTTAACTGTAATTAAGTATAAAAGTAAAACTGCATATTGCGTCCTGGATGAAATAATACATATTTTAAAAAGTTTCAAAGGTATCCAAAAATAAAACCCTTAAAAGTGTGTAGACACTATGTTTGATTGGGTCACGGTACTCATTTTTGTGGTTATGGTCAGAAAATTTAGGAAAAGAAGTCACAATTGAGATTTTAAAAAAGTAATCATTACGAGATTTAAAAAACAAATTGTGAGATAAAAAGTCAAAATTATGAGGAAAATTCATAAATATGAGATAAGGCCTGCATAATTATGAGAAAAAGAGTCAAACGTATGAGATAAAATGGCACAATTGAGATAAAATGTCATGAATGTGAGATTAAAAATTCATAAGTATGAGATAGGAAATCTGTAATTATGAGAAAGAGTCAAAATTATGAGATACAATACCACAATTGAGATAAAGAGTCATAATTATGAGATAAAACGTTATAATCATGTGATTATGTCATAATTATGATATATAAAGCCCCACTTTCTCTCCTCCACTGATTTTCCCTCTGAAATTGACTTATTTTTCATACTGTCACGTCTATTTAGTTTGAAAAGTAACGAGTCTATTCAGAGAATGTAATTTATATAAATGTAAGGGGTATAAAGTACAGATTTATATGAATGTTATGGAGTATAAAGTACAATATTTATATAAATGTAAGGAGTGTAAAGTACAGATATTTATATAAATGGAAAGAGGATGAAATACAGACTATTATGAACAAATGTAGGGAGGAAAAGTCAAAAGTTGCCATAAAAACAAACACTCTAGTAAAGTACATATACCTAAAAAATCTACTGTAATGAAGTATTTCTACTTAGTTACTTCCCACCTTCCCACTTACCGTAACATGCCACTTAGGAGAAAACACACCACAGCTTTGAGGTTTGTAGTCTGTGGCTTTGACTTTCCACACGGTCGTAAACCCTGATATTATAGCAGCTAAGGAACAGGCTCCTGTTACTGAAGACTCGTTTTTATCGGTGTTGTTCAAACGCTAAATGTTTAACTTCCAGTCATTTACATTACGTACACCATGGAGGGTGTTGGTTCAGTGCAGCAGGGACAGACTGCTACACTTAGGTTCAGTCTGGCTTCGTCCCATACAAAATATTCCCAAATGACATCTTTGGGTTATTTATATAAACCTGTTGCTTTGGCTTCTGCATGTGCTTTGTTCTTCCAGGACACTGGGACAGCATGGAGGAGTACACGTGCATGATCCCCAGAGACACCCACGATGGTGCTTTCTACAGAGCAGTGTTAGCCCTGCATCAGGACCTTTTTTCATTGGCCCAGCAGGTGGGTTACATCATTTCTAACAAATGACACCCAGTGGAACACATTCCCCCACATTTAATGCATCTTCAAACTCTTAAATAATTTTAGAAAAACACCATGTAAAGGCACACCTCTAGGGAATTTGCCTTGTCTGCAGCTTCTGGAATTTTCATTACATTTTATGGTAAGGTCTAAAAAGTAAAGGGAAAAAAAATCATTGGAAACTTACACTGTAAAGTAAAATAAAAATGGCTTTGCAGCTATTCCAGATGGGCTCCTTATGAAAACAAATAAATATAGTCTGTGTCTCTTCACAATCTGGTACTTCTGTGCTGTGGAAATGTTACATAACTCTTGATATCTTTTGTGGAATAGTTTTATCAAGAACTATTGTAATACCGAGGGCTCAAAACATGTATAGATATCACCGATTTGACTGTCCATAAATAATCCTATTGAGTACAAAATAAATTAATTTACAAAAGAACATCTGTACCAAATGAAATAGGAAGAATCAATGCCTATCAAGTCCTATCCCACTTTGCCCTTATATATTCATGATTAACAAATTATTCACAAGTTCCCTGACAAACATGACTATCCACTATCATTATCACTCCTCCGTAGTGTAGTTAGAAAAAATTAGGTTTTTAAATTTCAAAATACTTGTACTTTTCAAAAATATTTTCCTCCAGTCCATTCCACAAAATCACTCTTAAATCGCCCTTGCCTCCACCAAAATAAGAGTGCATTATCCCTCTTGTGTGCTTGTCAACAAGGTGTAGCTGAGGTCATAGCAGTGTTGTCTTCATTTGATGAAGACGGGGGGGCTCATAGTCCCTGGAGATGGTTTTGTTCAAACTAGATGGTGGCAAGTTAAATGAATACAAGCCCTGGGACACCTGTTGCTCTGGCTTCCCTGGATTCACTTTTAAGCCAAGAAGTCCCAGAAATTTGCTCGCTGTGCCCCCAACCCCTCTCCCACTCTGTTAGAGCTTATGTCCAGGTGTGACCTATAGGTTTGGTAGAGAAACACTCACCGACAATGAGGCCACTCACATTGAATGACGTGGAATTAAAAGCAGATGGAGTAAGGGCAAAAGCTTAAATGTCAACATAAGCTCAAGCTCTTCCGGATGCAGTTGGTAATCCTCGCACTTAAGCCCTTTTGATTTCACAGGGCTGGTTCTTTCCTCCCACTGTACCCCCAACAACAAGACACGTGCTCTGGGATAGGGGTGCACGATATTAGAAAAAACTGACATTGTGATTTTTTTAACCCTGCGATATATATTGAGATATGAAAACATTGTGGGATAAAAAGTAAAAATTATGAGGAAAAAGTCAGAAATATGAGATAGGAAATGCATAATTATGAGGAAAAAATAATCAAAATTCTGAGATAAAATGGCACAGTGAAGATAGAAAATCTTCACTTTGTCTATTAAAATAGACAAAAACCCATAAATATTAGATAAGAAATTACTCGGTTACAAAGTACTCAGTTTAGTGGATATGGACAGGAAATTCCTAAAAACGAAAAAGTCCTAAATATGAGATAAAAAAAAAAAATACATTAGTATGTAATAAAAATTCATCTTTATGAGGTGAAAAGTCACAGTCATGAGATAAATGCAAAAGCTTAAATGTCAATATAAGCTCACCATAGCCTTCCGGATGCAGTTGGTAATCCTCGCATTTAAACCCTTTTGATTTCACAGGGCTGGTTCTTTCCTCCAACTGTACCCTCCAACAATGAGACACGTGCTCTGGGATAGGGCTGCACAATGTTAGAAAAAACTGACAGCAATTTCTTTGAACCCTGCATAATAAATACATTTAAATTGTTTTTTTTTTTTGTTTTTTTTTAAGTATAGATTTGGAAACATTATAGGAACATGAACACACAAGACATAAAAGACATAAAACAAAACAAAATGCCGATGCCTCAAGGAAGATCATCATGAGGACTAAACCATGGTGTTGGAATGAACACTAAGGTTAGACTATGACTATGACTATATAAAGGGCCCACTACAGGTCATCGCCCCCCTACAGTGAACCAAACGCTCCACCCCTGACCGGTAGGTACCAGAACCGTTATGAAGAAGAACCATTATGGACCCGGAATCATTATAATTCAAAGTGGTCCTAACCCTAGTTGAGAGTATAAGGTGGTAGTTTTTTTTTTATTATTATTAAAAAAACAAATATAAAGACTGTAATGTGATGAGGTGGGATTTTTATCGACCAGTGGTAGAAATCGCATTATCATTGTGGTTTAACATTAACATCATTTGAAGTTAAGACATAACTGACAATAATATTCTTCCAGATATTTAAGTTTAAAGTTAAAACATAAGAATGAAATCACAGTTTGTGGTGGGAAATGGTGGTTGCCAGAGATTATTTATTGGTGTAATCTAGCTATAGGCCTGGGCGATCAACCAAAATTTTACCATTACCAACATTTAATACGATAACCAATATTACTTTGTCCATGTCAGTAAATTCAGTGTCTTAATGAAAAAGAAAATACAGTGGTACCTCGACTTATGAAAGACCCAGCTAACGAATAATCCAAGTAACAAAAATCCTTTACCTCAATTTTTTGTCTCTGAATATGAAAGAAATTCTATTTACGAAAGGAAACCGAAACCCCAGAGACATGTATGTACTGTATATAATGTACGCAAATACGTCGTGTACGTACTGTACATAGCATCTCATTGGCTATGAGGGAGCTACCCATGATGCTTTTCATTACCCTTTGACCTGAATTCATTGATCTGTACCTGTGTCGGCCCAGCATCAGAAGCCACATGTAAAAGTTGTCCTTTGCATGTGGCTTATATGTCATATATGATATATAGTTAGTCCAGGACACTAGAGTGATTCTACATATATAATATGTAGTTAGTCCAGGACAAACATTCTGCTCCTGAATTGAAAGTTTACGAGGCTTCAGAAGGAGAAAAGATAAATGATTAGGGGTGTGACGAGACACTCAGCTCACAGGACGAGACAAGACATGAGATTGCGTTCACGAGATCGAGACGAGACAAGATTTTAAGAAAACAAGATTACAAATTATACAGACTTTTATTTAACTGAGTTGCACATGGATTTTATAACTCTTTGATTAACTTCTTCCTTTTAATGAACTTCTTAATGAACTTATTCCTCTACAAATTGAAACTAAAATAAAATGTTACAAAAGTTAAAATAAAATTCTATATTTCTCCTTTTTTCAAGTGCAAACAATATGTGCAAAACAAAAAGTTCTTCTCTGTCAATACAGACTGAAAATAGTGCAGAGTCTGACCAAGTATGTCACTGACAAGTATGTCACTTCTTCCTCTACAAATTGAAACTAAAATAAAATAAATACTAGATAGCATATTTCTCCTTTTTTCAAAATCAAATGTGGTGCTTGACTGTGGAAGTTGAGATCCGAATGTATTTGTCAGCGTTCTCGGTTTGTTCGTGTTTTCGTGGCAGGTGTGGTTTTTGATTTGAGTACTGAGCTGTGGTGCTGGGGGGGTGACCAGGTGACTAGTCATGAACAGACTTGGCATGAAAGATAGGTTATAAAAATGACAGAAACAGGTGTGAGAGAGAGAAAGAGAGAGAAAGAACTGAGTGTCTGTACTTCCCCCAGCATTCTAACTCCTAGGGCAGCCTAGACTGAACTGTGACTCATACATCATGTATACATGATGTATGAGTCACATAATTTTTAACTAACCTGACCATAGGCTTTCTCAAACAGGAATATTTTCAGCCTAATTTTAAATGTAGAGACTGTTTCGGCATCTTTAATATTAAAGGGAAGCTGATTCCATAAGACAGGGGCCTGATAACTAAAGGCTCTAGCTCCTACTGTACTTTTAGAAACCCTAGGAACTTTCAATGAACTTGCATTCTGAGAACGAAGGGTTCTATTGGGCTGGTACGGAACCAGATCATCTTTAAGATAAGAGGGGCCCATACCATTAATGGTTTTATATGCAAGGAGGAGGATTTTAAATTTAATTCTAAACTCAACTGGTAGCCAGTGAAGGGTTTGGAGCACAGGGGTGATGTATTCTCTTCTATTTGATCCTGTTAATAATCTTGCTGTTGCATTTTGAACCAGTTGAAAGCTTTTTAGGGAATATTTAGGGCACGCTACAAGTAAGGAGTTACACTAATCTAATTATGATGTAACAAATGCACGAATTAATTTTTCTGCAGTCGTTTTAGACAGAATATTCCTAATTTTGGCTATGTTGCCCAGGTGAAAGAAGGCTGTTCTGCATGTTTGGTTAATGTGCATTTTGAATGAAAGATCTTGATCAAATAAAACTCCTAAATTTTTAACTGTGCCACTGGGTGTTACACTTAAGTTGTCTACAGTAACAATCTGGTCAGTTAGGGAGTCTCTTGCATTTTTAGGACCAATTATAACGACTTCAGCTTTTTCAGGGTTCAATAAAAGATAATTGGCACTCATCCAAGTTTTTATGTCTTGGACACAAGTACTTAGTTTATCTATTTGCCTGGTCTGATCAGGTTTAATCGATAAATATAGCTGTGTGTCATCCGCATAACAATGAAAATTATTGCCATGATTTCTAATGATACCTAAAGGGAGCATATATAGTGTAAACAAAATAGGCCCAAGGACTGACCCTTGGGGCACACCATAATTAACTCTGGAGGACTGCGATGATTGTTGATTGACGTGAACAAATTGGTAGCGATTAGATAAATATGATTTAAACCAGCAGAGGGCTGCTCCTCTAATACCTATATCACATTCTAATCTGTGCACTAAGATACTGTGGTCAATGGTGTCAAAGGGTGCACTAAGGTCTAATAACACCAGGACCGATATTAATCCTATGTCAGCGGCTAATAATAAGTCATTAGTAACTTTAACTAGCGCCGTTTCAGTGCTATGATGGGCACGAAAGCCAGACTGAAACTGTTCAAATAAACTATTATCCTGCAGGAATTGGCACAGCTGTTTAACTATTACTCGTTCTAAAACCTTTGACAGGAAGGGCAAATTGGATATAGGCCTATAATTGACTAGAATGTCAGGATCTAGGGTAGGCTTTTTCAGAATTGGTTTAATAACAGCATATTTAAATGACTGCAGCACATATCCAGTAGTTAATGAAGTGTTAATTATATTTAGGACAGTGTTAATAATTAGGGGCAGAATCTCTTTAAAGAGTTTTGTTGGGATTGGATCTAAGAGGCAGATGGCTGATTTGGAAGATACGATAATAGATATGAGATCAGTTTGGTCTACAGTAGTGAAATTATTTAGTGTTACAGAGGGATTTATTAAAGGGCCTAGGTTTGAAACCGCTGCTTTTTCTGATCTAATGTTTGGGAGAAATGTGTCTATTTTGTCTCTAATAGTTGATATTTTATTGTTAAAGAACTGCAGGAAATCATCAGAATGGAGCGTGGATGGAATAACTGGTTCCACGGAGGTGTGGCTGTTTGTCAGTCTGGCTACAGTACTGAACAGGAATCTAGGGTTATTCTTGTTTTCTTCTATTATGGATGAGTAATATCTAGTTTTGGCTCTACTCAAAGCTTGCTTATACTTTATTAAGCTATTTTTCCAGGCATTGAGAGAATCTTCTGAATTGGATCGCCGCCATTGCCTCTCTAATTTACGTGTTGCTTGTTTAATGGAGCGAGTGTCAGCGTTGTACCATGGGGAGGTTAATCTAATCTTTGTAGTTTTTAACTTAAGGGGGGCAACCATATCTAACGTAGTTTGTAGTGTGAGCATGGTACTATCAACGAACTCATCACTTATACTGGGACTAAATTTGTCCTTTACATAATCACATGACATAGACACAAATAGTGACTGAATTAACTCTTTGTACTTTGAGACAGCACGGTCACATAGTATCCTTTTCATTTGCGTTTTAATCACTCAAACAAAACCTGGAAGGTCATTAAAAAGTGATCTGAGAGTATGGGATTATGGGGAAGAACGATGAGGTCATTAATTTCAACACTAAGTGTGTTAAGATAAGATCGTGAGTGTGTCTGTGAATGTGGGTTGGTTTATTAACATTTTGGATAAAGCCTAATCTGTCTAGTAGGTCACTAAATGCATTACTAAGAGAGTCAGTGTTGTTATCGACATGTATGTTAAAATCACCAACTATTATAATCCTATCCGAGTTCAACACTACACTGGATAGAACATCAGAGACTTCTAATAAAAACTGTGAATAAGGGCCAGGAGGGCAGTAGACTATGACAAAAAGGACTGGTTTTTGGTTTCTGCAGTTGGGGAAAGTAATGGATAAAACTAGACTTTCAAAGGAGTGGTAAGTGTGATTAATTTTAGGGCTAAGACCTAAACTGGAGTGGGATATTACTGCCACTCCTCCACCACGGCCACTGGTTCTGGCTGTGTGATAGTTCACATGAGTTGGTGGCATGGATTCATTTAATGTGACATATTCATCCTGCTGAAGCCAGGTTTCAGTCAGAGCTAAAATATCAATTTTGTGATCACTAATTAGATTGTTTATCAATAAAGATTTGGAAGAAATAGACCTAATATTGATCAGTACACATTGGATAAAATTGTTAGGTGTTCTTTTTATCTGATTATTACTTAAAACTATTTTTATTAAATTATTTGATCTCACTCCTATAGGTTTTTTAATATTAGGTTTATTTTTAAATATACGGGGTTTATTATTAACTACACAGGGGATAGACACAGTCTTTCTATTATTTGCTACATGGTGGGTTTGTGACAACTCAGTGAAGTTGATGCACAGAGAAGTGTTTTTTACACTTTATGCACTCCAAACGTGTAGAAACAGAGAGACGGGTTGAGAGAGAGAGAGATATACATATATTTTTATTTCAAACGTAGTTCCAGACTTGCAGCCGATGTGATGTATATAGAGTTTACAGCTTGTGCTCATTCTCAGCTCCTGTCCCTGGTTGGTCTTTTCTGCAGCACGACAGTAGATTAAAATACTTGTACTTAGTTCCTTCCCATCTCTAGCTGTAAGAGAATAGACGGCTTAGGCCATGGTTTGTTTGTACTGCCAGTAGCAGACACTGCATTTATCTGGAGTCATCTGGACTGCACATTTCCAGTGAGGCCTTGATGCAGTAATTCAGAAGTAAACAGGACTATAACTGAATGGAGGTTGTAAAGCAGCAGCCTCATTGTCACCTCTTCCCACCCACTCTCCTATACGTCTGCCTCTTGTTGTGCATGCCTGAAAACATGTTTTGGCACGCTAGTATTCCTCCATTCCCTCCCCACAAAAATAATAATTGGTGGGAGTCTGTGTAAAACAGCTGTGTGCTTTGGCCTCAGAGAACTTCCCCAGTCATCCTCCATCATTTTTACCTTCCTCTTAATAACAACTCCCAAAAAACATTGGCGGGAGAGGCACAAGAAATCAGCAGGCTGTTTAATGTCCCTGCTGCTGTTCAGGTTTTTGCATGTAGGAAGTATATATATATATATATATATATATATATATATATATATATATATATATATATATATATATATATACTATATATATAGTATAAAGTTATATTATATTACATTAGATTAGATTAATTTTGACAGTTTTTCTCATAACTATGGGTTATTTTTGTCTTTTTATCTTTGATCACTTTTTATCTCACAAATTTGACTTTCTATCTCGTTACTTTTTTTTAAAATGTCATAATAATTACTTTTTTAATCTAAAATCTGACTTGCTTTCTCCCCTTTCTCCCCTGCCCATAGATTTTTTTTAGGTGTTTTTACTTGAGTATTTGTTTATTTGCCAACTTTGTACTTTTTTTCCCTAAATTTATTAATAAATATCTGTACTTTATACTCCTTACTTTTATATAAATATCTGTACTTTATACTCCTTACATACTCAGAATAGACTTGTTACTTTTTCAAACTAAACAGTATGAAAAATAAGTCACTTCAGAGGGAAAGTAAGTGAAGGAGAGAAACTGACTTTTTATACCATCATTTTGACTTTTTGTCTTATTATTAAATTATCTTATTTTTTTATCTTACATTTATTGCTTTTTACCCCCCTCCCCTCCCCCTTCTCAATTTTCCCCAAATTTCTTGCCCATACCCACAAAACTGAGTGCCATGTCTGATCAAATGCATTGTCTACACAGCACCTCAGTTTTAAAAGCTTTATTTTTGGATACTTTTGACACTTTTTTTTTTTTCCCTGGTTAAATAAGTATTATTTCATCCTTGGCAATAAATGCAGTTTTCCTTTTTTTACTTTATTACAATTGAGAAGGTGTACTTTTCACTTCACTAAAGAAGTTGAATCAAGTACTTCTACTTTTACCAGAGTATTTTTTTCACCCAAGTACCTATGCTTCTACTGATGTACAGAATGTACATTATCACCTCTAGCCTCAGGCTTTGCTCTGCTGATAGAATGTCAGAAGCATCACTGAAATTTGAAATTAGTTAGTAATGTACTACACGAAAATAACAGGAAGGTAGGAAAAAAAATTTGGTGCATGAATGTTCTCTGACAGTTGAATTTCATAAAATAGGTATTTGGAAATTGCATGTCACCCATGACAGGAAAAGTGACTCACATTTTCCTCTGAATCTCTTTTTGTCATTTTCCTATAAACTCTCCCTGTCTCTAAATGTGCATGAGAATTTAGTGTTGTGGGGTTTTTTTTTTGTTTGTTTGTTTTTAGAAGATACATTTCACACCGACAACCATGATTACGTAACATTCACACTGTTGCTCTCATCAGTTTGTTTAGTTCTCCTCATAAATGGTTTGGTGCTCAGCAGAGCATGAATGCCTTTCACTTCATACGCAGGCGTTCTAGTCCTCGCTGTACTAATGTGTCACTATTGGCAGCCATGAAGTTAGAGGGGTGTCAGCGGCAAGCAATGACATGCTTGCTTTCATTTATACAAAGTGTTTTTATACTTCAGCTTTAATCCAATCCCAGCTGGTCCTGATGCAAGGAACATTTAAAATGGGTACATCTGAGACTGTGTCATTCACAAAACACCTCAGTTATAATACCGACACATAATTCAGTATCTATTAACTATTTGTTCCATATTTATAAATGGTTTGTTCATTATGTATTAACCATTAATTTGTCGTAAGTCTGTTCAACTTAATGTGTGTACTTGAAAGTTTATTTACATAGCACTTTCCAATTCCAAAAAACAGATGGGAAATACTAAAGTAGAAGTACTTCATTACTGTACTTTTGTAGGTACGTTGGTACCTCTACTTAAAAAATGAATTTGTTCCCGAAGTGTTTTCGTACTGTGAATTTTTGTAAATAGTCGCATTTTACATTTGAAACACCTACAGTATTTCATTCTACCTCTCAAACCCTTTAAAAATTATAAAAATTTACAGATTTTGTATGAAATATGTGTTAAAAGAAAATGTAGATTTAGGGTTTAGATGTAATTTATTATCTCTGTGGGGAAATGTGTTGCCACTGACTGAACATTAAACATTAAACTATTAAAATGAACAAGACATTCACATGCCATTGTGGTTGTTCACCTTCAACAATGTTTGTTGACGGACATTTGTGACCCACCACCACGAAACCAGGCATAAGTGTCTGGAAATCAAAACTGAGTTATCTGTGTGGATTGGTAGAGTGGAAACTAAGGTTTAAGATGGTGAAAAAATTATGTTTCTATCACAAGTAGAACCAAAGTTATGGTACTTTTAATATCCACATTTGGACACATTTTGCAATTTGCATATTTTTAGATATTGTCCGTCAAAGTTTTGGACTGTTTTGGGGTAGGAAGTCCTTAGCAACGCATAATAATTCGTATCCGATTGACAAAAAATATTCACAGATGTTAAAGGACACTGATGGACATGTCACAGAAGTTTTATATATTATAATAATAGGACAGAATTGCAACGTATTATAATCATTTGGCTTACGCCATTGGACAAGAGCATTCAATATAGGCTTTTACCTCGTACCGAACACTTGGATGTTTACTCACGGAACGGAGATCGTTTTGTTCGGCGAAAAGAGGTGGAAGTCGGCTTTGTCTTTGCTCAGCAATACCTGAACTTTTGTCGCCGCTTAAATAATTGACTCAATAAACACCTTTATTGATTGGATTTCAATGTAATGACCACAGGAACTGAACATAGAGGTGTTAAGGTACCGTTTTTTGATAAGATGTAAACACAAATAAGAAATCACCTTCCAGCCTAAATTTGGCTGTAGCTCTGAACGGCTCAGCGCGACTTATGCCTGTTTTCGTGGTGGCGGGTCACATTTGGTGAAATATCGATCCAAAGATGATTGGCCACTTTTCATAATCTTTCTAAATTGCACAAATTCCTCATACAAAGTGGGCGATAGCATGACTCATGAAAATGTTGTCGGGATGTTTTTTTTCCACAAATTCAGAAAGTTCATGAAATTTCTCCAACATATCTTTTATTTGTGCTGATGGAATGATGACTGCCTCCTTCTCCTCTACATTCTGTCCGTTTAATTCCTCATGAATTGTCCAGTGTTTCAGCTCCTCCGTTGAGAGTTGTCATATATATATATATATATATATATATATATATATATATATATATATATATCATATCGCACAGATGCCTTTGAAAGAGCTCGCTGCATTTATGTCGAGGGTTTCAGTTTCCTTTCGTAAATACAATTTTCTTTCGTATTCAGATACGAAAAATTTAGACAAATTTTGTTTACTTGGAGTATTTACTTTTTTGGCAATGTTTTACTTCCTACATTTGTTCATTAATATCTGTACTTCATACCCCTTACATTCTAAGAATAGACTCATTACTTTTTCAACCTAAACAGATGTGACAGTATGAAAAGAGAAAGTCGGTGAAGAGAAGTTATCATATCAGTTGTGACTTCTTCGACCCATTTTCAGTAAATATTCTGCCCATATCCACTAAACTGTGGCTTGATCAAATACATCATCTACACAGTAACTCAATTCTAAAGGCTTTATTTTTGGATTTTTTAAACTTTTCAGTTTTTTTCCCTGGTTAAATAAGTATTGTTTCATCCATGGCAAAAATGCAGTTTTACTTTTTTTTTTTTTTTTTACTTTACTACAATTGAGAAGTTGTACTTTTTTACTTTTACTTAAATAAAGGAAATGAATCTATACTTCTCCTTTTTTTACACACATAGCTGTGTATACTACAGTACAGAATGTGACTACTTTTACCATCAGCTAATTCCAGCAGGATAGATGCTGGGAGAGATTATTGGAATCAGTGTGTGTGTGTCTGTCTGTGTGTCTGTGAGTGTGTGTGTACTTGGGATATCACCATGAAACCACATGGGCATATACATATAGCTAATGTGCATGAGATGCAATGATCCATTTGAGTAAAGGTCAAGGTCACAATTAACTAAAAGGTAAAAATCCCATTGTCGGTTATAACTCAAGAAGGGAGGGTCACAGAACTTTCAGATTGGTACTACACAATGCAGAATGAAGATCACCTACAACCAATAGTTTTTAAGATCTCTGGAGATCAAAGGTGACATGTCACAAAATTAACTTCTGTAACACTGTTTGTGTGTGTCAAACACAGACATATCACGGTATAACTTAATCAATACGGGATATACTGTATTATCATAATATTATCCGCACTGATGCATATATGTATATAATGAAATTATCAATATTGCAAAAGGTCATAGGTCAAGGTCACATTTTAGCAGAAAGGTCAAAATCACGTGATTGTTGATCGGGTCTCGCCAGCTACTGCCGAGTCCCATTTAAGTGAATGTGCTGAGAATGTGCTGAGAATCTCTCCACAATCTCTACCCTAAAGTCATTCTCTTTTGCACTAGTGTCCTCTTCTGGCCTGTTCTATTCTATTCTATTCTATTCTATTCTATTGCATTCTATTTTATACTATCAAGACATCCACAATTATGGTGCTCACCTCCATTTTGTTTAATTATTCATTTACTGAATCTCTTTTTCTTTTGTGCTGGTTTGGTTTTCTTGTCTTTTTTTGATTTATTTATTTATTTTTATTGATGGACGGTTAGTAGTTGGGAACAACACACCACCTTACAATCTTTAACTGCAATAGCACCGCCTGTTAATTTCTATCCCCGTTCATCCTGTCCAGTCTTCCTTTCCCCCACACATCACTGAGGTGGAGCACTGCCCTCCCTGGCTTATAATAGAGAGTTCTAATAAAGGATGTCTGCTCAGCTTTCAGGGAGGACCGATGATGGTCACACACATGCACTAAATATTAAAATATTTGGCTGCAAGACTAAAATTTGCATTGATCTCAAACAATGTTGACTCCCCCTCTGTCGTGTTAAACAATGAGAACAAATGCAGACAAAAAAAAAAAAAAAAATCACGTGATTGGCTCTAATTCAAGAATGGGTTGTTATAGAAACTTGAGCTTGGCACAAAATAGGGGCGAGATTAGGCACTCTCTGAATACTTGTTTATAGCTTAAGATAATTCTCAACTCCTGTCCCTACAGCACTACGGTAGATTAAAATACATTACAATAGAATTTATAATATGAAAGAAAGGAAAGAAAGAAGACAAAAAACACTATTCTATATGAAAACGCAGCTAAATGGTCTATAATAGCTGCAGGGCATTTACATAGTATAAAACGCTCATTCACTCACTCACTCACCTAAACATAATTTTTACACATAATACAAACAATTTACAATAGGTACAGTTTTTTTTTGTTGTTTTTTTTATCTTCCGCCCACATTTAGTTGTGGTGATGAACATTTTAAAATGAGCAATGGGGTTTACTTCCAGTGGTAGTGAGTGCCAGAGTTCAGAGCTCTTACAGGAGAAAGCTGACTGTCACACTGTTATTTTGCAGAATTATTTGTCATTTGTGCTGCTAAAGATTGATACAATGCAGGAATTTTGCTGTTATTCCATCAAGTCATCAGTTAAAGATTATTCAGTGTAATACTGCAGATTAATTGCTATCTCAAATGAAAATGTTTTGTTTTTTATGTAGTGTATTGACAAAGCGAGAGACCTCCTGGATGCTGAGCTGACAGCCATGGCTGGGGAGAGCTACAGTCGAGCTTATGGGGTAAGCTGAAATATTCAGCAATTATTTTTCATACCATTAATGTACAGACAGTGCATTTTACAGATGCACATTGGTTTTTTTTAGCAGTGATTTATGTCATATTTCTTTGTTTAAGTATTTAAAAAAAATCATTGTTTTTGCTTTTAGCACATGCTAATTTAAGTGGAGATTGTTAATTTGACTATTAAACATAAATTGTATAGAAATTTGAGTATGATGCAGATTTGATATGCATAAAGGTCAATAGTATTGCCATAAAATTATTTTCAGGGTTCTGATTTAGGACTTATCAAATATTCCTAATCAGGCAATAAATACACAATTTCTGCTGATTCTGTAATAGAACAAGTTTGATGCTAATTTTAAACAGCGGACAGTGGCTGCGTTTGCATGATGTTTTTTTAATTAATCATTATTTATTCTGAATAAAGTAATTCAGAATTTAAAATATTTTTTCGTGTTTACACGTGTTTACATTATTTTTATTGGGGTTTTTTGTATTGCTGCTTGCACAATACTGAATGTCAAAGTCAAAATGGCTAAAATAATGAAAGTGTAAACAACAATGCATAA
This sequence comes from Siphamia tubifer, assembly GCA_020466265.1. Taxonomy (NCBI): domain Eukaryota; kingdom Metazoa; phylum Chordata; class Actinopteri; order Kurtiformes; family Apogonidae; genus Siphamia; species Siphamia tubifer. The sequence continues at coordinate 36,570,575 of CM035789.1, forward strand.
CAAAAAACAATATAAAAAAATATCAAGAATTGTGCATTGTATGCACTTTGACCCACTCTAATAATCAAATAATGTCCAAAATAAAATATCTTTCTATTTTTGGCAAAAATTAAAAGTGTCTTGGTGCTTTTAAACAACCTGTATAATATAAAATAAATATTTAAAACAATTAACGTAACGTAACATATTGTACACACATGCACTTTGCATAATACTGAATTTCAAAGTGAAAATAAGTCTCTGAAAATATGGAAAGTGTAATGTGCATAGTGTTACTTGTTTTCAATAGATTTAAATATGATTAATTATTTTGTTATACAGGTTGTTTAAATGTTACAATTTCTACCTCAACTTGTTTTTTTATTTATTTGTTAATGTTAAATGTTTATTTTTAAATTGAGACCTGGAATATTTGTCATTTTTTATTTTTTTTATTTTTGTACCCATATTGGCCAATTAACTGAAATGATTGGGTAAGAACATGTCTAAAACCAAGAGTCTTCTTGGCTGCTCCTTGTCTTAAGTGGTTAATATCCTGCCTGTTCCTCCGAAGGGGAACATTTGTTTACATAAGTGTTATTATTCCCTTTTAATTTAGAATGAAATGTTAATTCTCTTTAAGATGACCATGTAAACAACTAATTCCAGTTGAAAATACCTATGTTTACATGATCTTTTATGTATTAAGTTTAATTTGGACTGGTCATTTTCAGCTACAATTAGGTGTTTACATGGTCATCTTAAAGAGGACTTAAACTTTATTCAGAATTAAACAGGAATACAAACTCTTATGTAAAAAATCCCATTAAGAGGTTAAACTTAAATTCCAGGTGTGTGTTCTATGTTATGTGCCTAGGTAAAAAATATCCAAACTGCTGTCTGAATTGCTTGTTCTCTCAGAGATTGTGAGGGGGAAAAAAACCTGTTATTCTTGCTGATTGTGATGTATATAACCTATGCTTGTTTCCTATGCCTTACACACTTTTGCAGCTGTGAATATCTTAGTGTGTGCATTGTTTTTTCCAGGCCATGGTTTCTTGCCAGATGCTGTCAGAGCTAGAGGAGGTAATCCAGTATAAGCTTGTACCAGAGAGGAGGGACATTATAAGGGAGACATGGTGGGAGAGGCTTCAGGTAAGTGCAGCACACTCACCATCACGTGTGCATCTCCATATGCAATCTAAAGCAGATGTTGGATGGGCTACTGTTACTAATGGGAAATATTACCGTCCACACACATACACACACACACACACACACACACTCTAGTACATCAGTGAGAACTCCCCATGAAGCTGCACTGACGTACGTTTTGTTTCTACATTTTCCTGCAGCTTAATAGTACATTGGAAAAAAGCAAAAGCTTGTTAGATTGTGATGGGGGTGTGATGATCCGTCAACAAATTACAGATGAAGGTACATCACAGTAAAATGAAATGGAAATGTAATTAAAATCTAGCTTGACTTTAGCTAAGCTATTCTGTTTACAAGAATACATCGTTGAACCCATATGTGTATTTGACAAAGACTATTCACTCCATTCTGTTGCAACTTTTTAGCCACCGTCATTCCACTTCATTGCCATCTCTGTGGCAGAGATGTCAAACTCGTTTTAGTTCAGAGGCCACATTCAGCCGAATATGATCTCAAATGGGCCGAAATAATAACAGTGGAAACAAGTGGTGACCGGCACAACTAACCCCACCCCCCCTCACACGCAGTTGACCTTATTTGCACTATCTCTTATTGCAAAAACACATTTTTGGGGACTGTGACCTTTGACCTACATTCACCAAAATGTAATAGTCTTATTTAATAATCTTATTCTGGACCACCTTGCACCTTTCCTGAAAATGTAATGGAAATTGGTCCAGTAGGTTTTGTGTGACACTGCTTACTAGGGGTGCAACGGTACGGGTAGGCCACGGGACGGTATGTACCTCGGTACTTGGGTCACGGTCTCGGTACGGTCTCGGTACATGCTTTTAAAAAAAAAAAAAAAAAAAAAAAAAGACTGCATTTTAAACCCTTAAATTATAATTTATTTATTTTGTGAACAGCAGCAAAAGATACATGTCAAATCCTAACGGAGGAAAAAGAAATGAAATGCCAAATGTTATTGATTGACCTCTTGAATTAATTATGAATAATATCTATCTAAATGTAAACAAAAACATGAGGGATGACAGTGTTGCTGATATAAGTACGGCTTGGTACATCATAACGTGGGTCGAGCGTTTTAACTAAATGTCTAAACCCCACATCCTCAACTACAGATAATGGCTGTAAATCTTTCGCAATAAACATTCCTACGGCAGCGGTTATTTTTTTGTACTTGTTTGTAGATGGCCGATAGGTCTGGGCAAATGAGTCCTGGATGGACTGCTGCTTTTTCCCTGATGATGCCTCACGTTGCTCGCTCCCTGACCTGCGGTCGGGAACAGTTATATTTGGATGCTTTCGCTGGATGTGCTTTAACATATTGCTTGTGCTTCCTTGTGCGTACGGGATGTGTATTAGACAAAGTTTGCACACAATGTAGCTTGCGTTTACTGTTTTCACCCCATCGTCGTTGTATTCGACTCCGAGGCCAAAGTAATCCTATACTGCCGATTTGTAAGAAGCCGGTGCTTCTTCAAACGTGGGTCTTTCCACCCCGCTACCGCTTGTCGCAATCTCAATTTGTTTCGTCTCATGTGCAAGTATCCGTGGCCGTTAAGATTAACCAAACTGCCTGCTACCCAGCGGTTACTTTTTGGGAGCGTGGCGGTGATTGGCCATTGTCATGTGGGGGGCGGGCTTTCATACGCCTGTATCAGGGATGCATGTATTTTGCATAGGAAGGTAGGTTGTCAGGGCACTGTGCAAAATCAGTGAAAGTACCGAAGTCCCGCGGCCCAAGAAGGCAGATTGTCCCGTGAGAGGCTGGCCGTACGGTCCGGTCACGTGACGTGTCCCGTTTCATCACTACTGCTTACAAACAGACAGACAAACCAACTCAATACCCCTCTCCCCTTTGGGGGGGGGGCGGAGTAAAAAAATACATTATATTATGATAATGTTTACATCTACAACATTTCCTTAAAAATCTGAATAACTTGAAATGTCTTAAGAAAAACAAGTGCAGTTTTAACAATATTTTGCCTGAAGTACAACTAACATTACAATTCTAAATGCACAAGACATTTAGTAAAATTACACTTACTTCTCTTAAGACA